>LKTO01000207.1:0-80711 GCA_001399465.1 Hymenoscyphus scutula
ATAATACTAATACTATATATAGAGTCTAGTATAGTAGAATATCTAGTATTTATATACTTAAGAGATATAATCTTAAGATATAGAATATTAATAGAGATACTCTTAGATAGAGACAAGCTCTTTACCTCAAAGTTCTAGACTACTCTTATAGAGCGATTAGGTGTAAAGAGGAAGCTTTTAATAGCTTTTTACCTCTAGACTAATAGAGAGAACGAATATATAAATTAAGTAGTTAAAATATACCTCTATTACTATATAAACTACTAGTAGAACAACTAGGTAGAACTATTACCTTTAGCTTAGTTTATATATAATAGCTTAACTATAGAAATAATACTTATATTACTATTCTATACTAACTTTAGATATAAATTACTAGTATATAATAGACTAATAAAAACAACGAATAACAACTAGTTAGCTTAAGTATTAGCCTTAAAGATTAAAGGCTTATATAAGAAACTTATAGAGGACCTATAGTTTATAGTAGAGCGTAACGTGTACTACTATAACAAACGACGTAGTTAGAAGCTAATACTAAAAGAGAGAGATAAAGTCTATTTATAGCGAAAAAACATTAATATAAAGAGACCTAGTAGGAAACTAGACTATATATATATTAGACTATTTAAAATTAAAAAAGTAAAAGAACCTTTAAATTATAAACTAGCTCTACTAAAAACGATAAATATCTTTCTAGTATTCTATATCTTACTCCTTAAACTAGTACTACTAAGAGTACTACTAGCTCTACTTATAGAGATCTAGCTAGTTAACTCGAATACTAAGTATAAGGTTAAGAAGATTCTTAACTATAAACTTATTAGAGGTAAGATTAAGTATTTAATTAAATAGTTAGATTACCTATATTTAGAGAACACTTAGGAGCTAAGAGCGAATATTAACTAGTACTTAGCGGAACTTAAGGAGTTCTATTCCCGAAACCTAAGTCTGCCTATAGCGCGTGGTTAGTAGGAAAAGCCTTGAAGAAACTAGGGTTAAGACCTAGGTCAGGAAGCGGGTCGGACGCAGTAGGGGTGTGGAGGACGGCTAGCCGGGTGCTCTCTGCCTCTTGCTTTTCCCTGTCTTCCTGTTCCTTCTATTAATTCTTTTCTAATTCCTCTATAGTATTGAGTTTGTTAATAAATTTAAGTTCTCGACAAGCTATTTCCTTATAACGCTTCTAGATGAACTTCTACTGTTTTCGTAGCTGAAGGATCTTGGCTATAGTAGCCTCCTCTTTATCTCGTAGACGCTCCTTCTAAGCATCTAGAGACTCCTACTCCTTTTTAGTAGGGACGCTCTTACCCTAGGAATTACTACCTCTATTATATTTCAACTTTATATAAACGTATTTAGTATAATAGCTAGATTAGGATTCGTCTATAAGACACCGCCGACCTTGCGAGGAGTATCGAGAACAGGCTATAACTTCGTTTTAGGTATTTTTAATATTATTAGCGAGTTAAAACCTTTCTTTCTTCTTTTTATAAGTATCTACTTATAGTATTATTAAAAACATTATAATAGGAAAGGGCTGCTAGCCTTCTAATAACATTTCCTAGGTTATACTTAAGCGTAGGGACACGCTAGGCTAAGAAGAGGATAGTGTTATAAATTACGTGTACACGTGACTAGTGAAGACTAGGTAGCGTCCTAATAGGTTAAGTACTATCGTATACTCTTATAGTAGTAGATAGGTTGCTTAGGTTAGCTAAGCGATCTAGGGATTTCTTATAGTTGTAATTACGTAATAGATCCCTAAGGATCCTCTAGGGATCTAAAAGGGTCCTGGGATCTAGTTTAGATCCGTGAGTAGGAAGGTTCTATATAAGACTGGTACGTCTGCCTTTAGATAGGAGCTTCGTGCTCAACTTAATATTACATTGTTATCACTACCTTGACAGCTTTGTAGTTTAGTGACGAGTTTACCTCTAAGTAAACACCCAGCCTTTGATTGTACCTCTTTGCAAGAACAAAACCCAGCGATACTCAGTACCCTAGTTAGTTAGTTTGAGAATCGTCACAGATAAGCCTCGAAAAAAGCTAGATCAAGTCCAAACCCCAGAGTATTATTAGCATGAGAGGGGGTACGATTGTCCGGGGAAACGTTTGTGGCCGTAGCAGTGGCCTCGGTCTCAGCCCTTTCCTTCTCTCGTGCTGCCTCCTCGCGCTCCTTTTCCTCGGCCGCGTCCAATTCTTACAGGGACTTGAAACCACGGGCCATCATGTCGTTACAACGACGCTAAAGGAATTTCTTTTGTTTACAAAGACGCAGAATCTTCGCCATCGCTTCTTCTTCCTCTTCCTCGAGCTTCTCTTCCTAGCAAGCCAGAGCCTCGTACCCATCAAGGAATTCAGGCTTGCCGTCACACCGCGAACGTCCGACGCGAACACATTCAGAGCAACGGGTATGTCAGGTGCTCATAATGCAACTACGACCATAGGTCTGGCAATAGGAACACTTCATAGTAGCAGGAAAACCACGGTCAATAATGTCGGTTAGGAGTACCTGTCGATCGTGGGTTTTCTTAGAGGACATGTTAAAAGAGAAAGAGGCCGACAGCCTCTGATCGTTATTTCTTAGGTCGTACTTAAGCGTAGGGACACGCTAAGCTAAGAAGGGGATAGTGTCACAAATCACGTGTACACGTAACTAGTAAAGACCAGGCAGCGTCCTGACAGGTTAAGCACTATCATACACTCTTATAGTAACAGAGGATCGCTTAGACTAGCTAAGCGAACCAGGGATTTCATATAGGTTAAATCACGTGACTGTCATTGATCAGTGATAATCAACTAAGCAACGCTAAGCAAGATCAGGATGATCAGGGTGATCATACTGATCAACGTGAGCAGGGAGGTTCTATATAAGACTGGCACGTCTGCTATTAGATAGGAGCTTCGTGCTCAACTTAATATTATATTGTTATTAATACCTTGACAGCTTTATAGTTAAGTAACGAGTTTACCTCCGAGTAAACACCTAGACATTAATTGTACCTCTTTACAAGACTAAACCCCAGCGATACTTAGTACCTTAGTTAGTTAGTTTGAGATTCGTTACACTTAGCTCTAATAGTTTATTAAATTATAGCTATATAGATAGTAGATCTATAGCTAGACGTAATCTAGAACATATATAAAGAAAAGAACTAATACTATAATAGGAAATTATAGGTTCTAAAAGAATATATAAAGTAGTTTATTAGCGAGTACTATTTAGTACCTACTTATAGATATTAAGGAATAAGAAGAACTACTTAGTAGATTAAATAATACTACTTTATAGACTATCTACTAGCGATTATTAAGAATATAATAAAGAAGTATAATACCTATACCTAGAATAAAGCTTTACGCTAACTACTATATAGATAGATAGATACTACTTCTATTCCTTAGACACCTTAGAAATTAGTCTTCTAGGATTTTATTATTAAACTACTAAAATCTAGAGACCTAATAACAGGAGTTAAATATAACTTAATCCTAGTTATTATAGAAAGACTTACTAAATATATAATACTAATACTATATATAGAGTCTAGTATAGTAGAACATTTAGTATTCGCGTACTTAAGAGACGTAATCTTATAATATAAAATATTAATAGAGATACTCTTAGATAGAGATAAGCTCTTTACCTTAAAGTTCTAGACTACTCTTATAGAGCGATTAGATGTAAAAAGAAAGCTTTCGATAGCTTTCTACCTCTAGACTAATAGAGAGAATAAATATATAAATTAAGTAGTTAAAATATACCTCTATTACTATATAAACTACTAGTAAAATAACTAGGTAGAACTGTTACCTTTAGCTTAGTTTATATATAATAGCTTAACTATAGAAATAATACTTATATTACTATTCTATACTAACTTTAGATATAAATTACTAGTATATAATAGACTAATAAAAACGATAAGTAATAACTAGTTAGCTTAAGTGTTAGCCTTAAAGATTAAAAGCCTATATAAGGAACTTATAGAGAACTTATAGTTTATAGTAGAGCGTAATATATACTACTATAATAAATAATATAGTTAGAAGCTAACGCTAAAAGAGAAGGATAAAGTCTACTTATAGTAGAAAAACATTAATATAAAGAGGCTAAGTAGAAAACTAGACTATATATATATTAGACTATTTAAAATTAAGTAAGTAAAAGGACCTTTAAATTATAAACTAGCTCTACTAAAAATAATAAACATCTTTCTAGTATTCTATATCTTACTTCTTAAACTAGTACTACTAAGAGTACTACTAGCTCTACTTATAGAGATCTAGCTAGTTAACCTAAACGCTAAGTATAAGGTTAAGAAAATTCTTAACTATAAACTTATTAGAGGTAAGATTAAATATTTAATTAAATAGTTAGATTATCTATATTTAGAAAACACTTAGAAACTAAAAGAGAATATCAGCTAGTACTTAGCAGAACTTAAGGAGTTCTATTCTTAAAACCCAAGTCTGCCTATAGCACGTAGTTAGTAGGAAAAGCTTTAAAGAAACTAGGGTTAAGACCTAGGTCGGGAATCAGGTCAGACGTAGTAGAGGTATAGAGGGTGGCCAGCCAGGCGGTCTCCGCCTCTTACTTCTCTCTCTTCTCCTGTTCCTTCTGTTAATTCTTTTCATCCTTCTCCTCCGCCTCCCTCGCCTCTAACTCGGCTATAGAATTCAGTCCTGAACGAATCAAGCGCTATTCTTTCTTGTTAAGTTAGCGTTATAACCTCTGTAAACGAAGAACCTTAGCAGCGGCCTCCTGTTAAGACTACTAGGCTTTCTCCTTCTTATCCTATAACCTTTACTATTACTAGTTAATCAAAGACTAGTCTAAAAGTAAGAGTATTCGGTTCCGCGATTTAACATCGTACGATTTCTTTTAACAAGTACACTTAGAACATTTATTAGCCTTAGAGGTTATAGAAAGTACTACACACTTACGGCTAGAACGTTTATATTAAGTATAGGGTAACATCTCTTCTCTAGATCTATTAATACATTTAGTAAGTTTAATCTAACGTTTATGTTCTATAGCACAGGTGGTGTTTATATTAAAAGAAGGAAGGCTAATAACCTTCTAACGTTATTTCTTAGGTCGTACTTAAGCGTAGGGACACGCTAGGCTAAGAAGGGGATAGTATTATAAATCATAGATACACGTGACAAGTGAAGACTAGGCGGCGTTCTAACAGGTTAAGTACTATTATATACTTTTATAGTATTAAGGGATCGGTTAGGTTAGCTAAGCGATCTAAGGATTTCATTATATATCTCTATCACGTGACGTGCGACACGGCCGACGTGTCGACTATGTCGACTATAGCTGAACAGTCGTCTATAGCGGCCACGAGCAGGAAGGTTCTATATAAGACTAGCACGTCTGCTATTAGATAGGAGCTTCGTACTCAACTTAATATTACATTGTTATTACTACCTTGACAGCTTTATAGTTAAGTAACGAGTTTACCTCTAAGTAAACACCTAGACCTTGATTATACCTCTTTACTAGAACAAACCCTAGCGATACTCAGTACCTTAGTTAGTTAGTTTAAGAATCGTTACAGCGAATTAACTACTACTCTTTCTTATCGAGTTAGCGTTATAGCCTCTATAAATAGAGAACCTTAGTAGTAGCCTTCTATTACAACTACTAGGCCTTTTCCTCTTTATTCTATAACCTTTATCTTTACTAGTTAATTAAAGACTAGTTAGAAAGTAAGAGTATTTAATTCTATGATTTAATATTATACGATTTCTATTAACAAGTATACTTAGAATATTTATTAGCCTTAGAAGTTATAGATAGAGCTATATATTTATAGCTAGAACGTTTATATTAAGTATAGAGTAATATCTCTTCTCTAGATCTATTAATACATTTAGTAAGTTTAATCTAATATTTATATTCTATTATATAGATAGTATTTATATTAAAAGAAGAAAGGCTAATAACCTTCTAATATTATTTTCTTAGGTTATACTTAAGTATAGAGATATACTAGACTAAGAAGAGAATAGTATTATAAATTATATATATATATAATAAGTAAAGACTAGGCGGTACTCTAATAGGTTAAGTACTATTATATACTCTTATAGTATTAAGGGATCGGTTAGGTTAACTAAGCGATCTAAGGATTTTATTATATCTCTATTATATAATATATAACGTAGCTAATATATTAACTATATCGACTATAGCTAAATAGTCGACTATAGTAGCTATAAGTAGAAAGGTTCTATATAAGACTAGTATGTCTACTACTAGATAGAAGCTTTATACTTAACTTAATATTATATTATTATTACTATCTTAATAGCTTTATAGTTAAGTAATAAGTTTAACTTTAAGTAAATATCTAGTCTATAATTAAACCTCTTTATAAGTAATAAACTCTAGCGATACTTAGTTACCTTAGTTAGTTAGTTTAAGAATCGTTATAGTAGACCTTATCTCTCTCTTTTAATATTAGCTTCTAACTATATTTTTTATTATAGTAGTATATATTACGTTTAGCTATAAACTATAGATTTTCTACTAGTTCTTTATATAGTGTTCTAAGTATTAAGTCTATTAAATAAGCTAGTTCGTTATTAACTATTAAGTTTAAGAGTTCTCTATATACTAATAAATTATATCTAAAGTTAGTATAGAATAGTATAATAAGTATTATTTCTATTATTAAACTATTATATAAGAACTAAGCTATAGGTAATAGTTCTATCTAGTTATTCTATTAATAGTTTATATAATAATAAAGGTATATCTTAACTACTTAATTTATATATTTATTTCCTCTATTTATCTAGAGGTAAAGACTATTAATAGCTTTCTTTTTATATCTAATCTCTCTATAAGAGCTGTCTATAATATATAGGTTATAATACTTCTAAGGTAAGGTTAGACTAGTTTTTTAAGCTAATTAGAGATTAGATCTTAGCTAATTAGACAAGTATAACAGCTATTAAAAGCCTTCGATTAAGATAAATTAACGCTACTATAAAGAAGCTCTTCTCTTCTCTTTTATTCTCTTTACTATTAAATATTATAGTATCGCGATATAGAGATCTATTTTATACTCTAGAGCTAGAGAATTAACATATCGCTATTCCTAAGTAGAATACGTTAATAACTACACGCGATAAGAGACTCTAAATATATACTCTCTTCTTTATAGTAGAGTAGAAAATCAATTAAATCCTTCTTTAATTCTTACGATTAATACGATCATAGGTTGATTACGCTCTATAAACACGTCTAACTTCTTAAAAGAGCTTATACGACTATTATATTAAACTTAATACTCCTTATTATAAGCAACTTGTTAAATAGATAACTACTAACTAAAATACACGTAATATACTATAGAAAGATATCTCTTAATACCTTAGCTAGTAGAACTAGTATAGAGAGAAGGTAATTTAATAAGTATTCTAGACTAAGAGATATAGAAGAAGAGTAAAGAGAAGGAAGCCTCTACTATTAGAGAAGAATTAAAAGCTCTATCTTACTTAGGCTAAAGAGTACTTATTCTAGTTAGATAAGTAGTAGGATTTAATCCTTTAGAGTAACGAGATATAGACGTCGCTAGGCTAGTATAATAGAAGGTAATAGACAACGCGTAAGCTAGAAAGCTTAGAGCTCTTTATCTCTAACTATATTTAATACTACTAGTAGTATAAGATAGGTTAGATATAGTTTAGCTATATATCTAGACACTATAGTAAGAGAGCTAGTATATTCTAGGAAAAGAAATAATAGATAATTATAAAGAAGAGTTACTATACTTATACTATCTCTATTATCTTAGAGTATATACTCTAGTACTCTAGGCTTTAATTCTAGTAAGACGAAGGACCTAGCTATAATATAGCCTATAGTATTAACTATATAGTATAGTATTATAGTATTACATCTATATTCTAGCCTCTCTTCTCTTCTAACTTATTACTAATTAAGAGTCTATAGTAGAGAATAAAGAAAATTCTAAGTCTTCTCTCTCTAGATACTTATAGAAGTTATATTAAACTTAGAAAGACTATTTAAGAGGTATAGAATAGTATTATAGACATAGAATATAAGGACTTAGTCTATATAATATATAAGCGCTATAAAGATATAATTATAGTATATAGCTTAAATATAGAATTCTAAATAGTATTAATTTAATTTTAGTCTTAAAGTAGTATAATATAGTAAGTTGTAGATATCTTAGAACTATTATACTCTATATATTATAGAACTTTAAGGTAAAGAGCTTATCTCTATCTAAGAGTATCTCTTTTTATATTCTATATCTCGAGACTACTTCTTTTAGATATATAAATGCTAACTATTTAGCTATATTTAATTCTAGGTATAGAACTAAGATTATATATTTTATAAGCCGATCTATAACAACTAGAATAGAGTTATACTTAACTTCTATTAATAGGTTCTTAGGCTTTAGTAACTTAGTAATAAAGTTCTAGAATACTAATTTCTAAGGTTTTATTAGAATTAGAGTAGTATCTATCTATTCTTATAGAGCCTAGTAGAAAGTCTTATTCTAGATATAGATATTATACTCTACTACTACTTTCTTAATTATCTAGTTTATACTTTCTTTAAAGCTAAACTATCTTTTTAATCGAAGAGTTATTTATTAAATTCCTTAATATCTATAAGCTAGTAGCTTATATTATTCTTTAACGAACTTCTTTACTATTATTAAGAGAATAAAGACTTTCTCTTTCTAAGTTATAAGTCCTTTACTTATACTTATATTTACTAACTAGCGAGTAGCTTCTAATAAGTATATATTATAGAAGTTATAGATCTCTTACCTTATATATTTCTTATTAAAAGCTTTATAAATCTTAATAGTCTATAGTTCTTAAAGATTATAGCGTTCTATAACTACTATTTTATAGTTTATTAGAACTAGGTTCTCTTTTCTATTATATTTTAGTATTATAGTATTAATATACTACTTATTATTCTTATAGTCTAGTTTCTAGCTAAGAGCGTTAGCTCGAGTATTACTTATACTACTAATATATTTAATAATTAATCTAAATCTAGCTAATATCTTAGACTACCTAGCTAGACGTCTAGATATAAGCTCTTTTATTATTATAAATATTCTTAAATTTAGATAATTAGTTAGTATCGTTACTAGATATATTATACTCTAGAGGTAGATTCTTTATTCTTCGAGAGCTAGTACTATAGTTATTAATTCTTTATTATAGATACTATAGTTTTATTAGACTAAGTCGAAGGTTTTCGAGAAATATACTATAGATACTAGTTTCTCTATTTTATCTAGTTATAAATATATAGTCTCTACTACTATATCTAAGGCGTCTATTTCTATTATACTTAGTTTCTTATAATTATAGTTATATAGAATAGATTCCTCTATAAATCTTTTCTTTAGAGACTAGAACGCTTCCTTAGCTACTTTATTCTAGAAGAAATCTTTATCTTTCTAGGTAATAATAGATATTAGTTTTATAGTTCCTATATAGTTCTTTATATATCGACGATAGAAATTAGTAAACCTAAGAAAAGACTATATTTCTTTAATATTCCTTAGAGTTATCTATTTAATAATAGTCTAGATCTTTACTAGATCTATTTCTATTTTCTCTAGACTAAAAACGTTCTCTAGAAAGAGAGTATAAGTTACTCTAAACTTATATTTAGAGAGTTTTAGTTAAGAGTCTACTTTTATAAGTTGATATAGAACTTCTTAAATATATCTCTTATATTCTTCTTTTCTTTTAGAGACGATTAGTATATTATCTTAATAATAGATAATAGTTACTATTAATAGAATCTCTAGAATAGTATTATTTTATCTCTAATAAGTAGCTAGTATATTAGTTAGTCTAAATAATATAATAGTATACTTATAGAGTTCTAATAGTAAGATAAAGGCTATCTTCTATTTATATCTAGCCTTAATTCTAATTAAGCTATAGATACTTTATTAATCTAGTTTTATAAATATCTTTACTTAGTCTAACTTATTCTATAAGTATTAGCCTATTAGTAATAGATAAGCGTTCTTAATTATTATATTATTTAATTCTCTATAATTAATATATACTCGTCTATTTAAGTTATTCTTTTTCTTAACGATAAGTATATTTAAGAATATAGATAATTTAGATTTCTAAATATATTCTTTCTTTATCTCTTTCTAGATATAATCTTCTAGTAAGGCTAGGTTACTCTAGTTATATAGTTAAAGCTTCTACTTTCTAAGGTTATAACTCTCTATTAAGTTAATCTTATAAACCTATAGCTAGTATTTAGAGAGAGTATATATATTCTCTAGGTTCTTAAATAACTCTACGAATTCTCTATACTATATAGATATTTCGTTATTAGCTGTCTCGCTAATCTATAGAGAACTCTTAGTAAGATGTTCTAGTATATTAGAAGAGGTAGCGCTAACCTCGTTCTAGCCTTATAGTTATAGTTATAAGCCTTTATAATCGTAATAACTAAAGCTTATTTATTAAGCCTTCTAGTTTATATTAGAGTTATATCTTCTAATCTATAGTATACTAAGTATTACTTTCTTATTTTCTAAATTAACGATATTAAATTATATATCTAAGTAGTATTCTTTAATTTTAATTATTATTAAGATAGTTTATTAATTAATAATTCTATTTTAATTTATAACGTTAGTACGATCTACTTTATCTAGCTAGTATAGTTCTATTTTTATAATAGAAACGTTTAGCTATTTTATAGCTACTAGAGAAAGAAAGTTATCTATTACTCTAGAGTTAATTAGAATCTAGAGTTTCTTTCTCTTAATTATAGTAGTTATAATTAATTATCTATCTTCTAAGATAGTATAGATTTCAGGTCTAATAAACTAGACCTTAAAACTCTTACTATTTTAATTAACTTCTCTAGTCTAGAGGTAGAGAACCGCTTTATCTACGCTAGTACTAGATACTATATAGACTATTTACTATTCTATATTTATATTAGTATCTAGTTTTTTACTAAAGAACTATTTTTCTATTTCTTATACTAATATAGGTTTTAGATAGTATCGTTACTATAAAAGTCCTTTATCTAAAATAACTTCTAGCGTCTAGTATTCCTCTACTTATAGTATATCGAAAGGTTATTCTTATATCTTCTAAATTTCTATAGCTTTAGTATAAATACTTTTCTAGTTTATTATAGAGAATTTTCTTACTATAGTTTTCTTATTAGTAACTATATTTTAGAAAATAATACTTATTAGATTATTATATACTATATAGTATTAGTATAGTATTAGAGAGTTTTATCTCTATATTTTATAAGAGGTCTAAAAATCTAATTTATTTCTATTAATATCTATCTACTAATTTCCGCGTTTATAATAACTAATATATATCTATATTTAAGAGGTCGAGGCTTATTAATCTACTTATCTTATTCTTCTACTAGTTCTAAGCTAGATGATTTAGATAAGAATTCTACTATTTCGTAATCTTATTAAAGTAGTAATTTATATTCTAAATCTAAGTAAGTATTATAGTATTACTTAAGAATAGAGTTATTCTTATTCTCTACTTAAGTTTTATATCTATAAGCTTCTAACTTTTTATTAGATAGCTTATAGGTCTTAAGTAGAGCTATTATTTTTCTAATAGTAGTATTTACTTATTTCCCTTCTCTTAAGTCGTTCTTCTTATAGTACTTACTAATTCTATAGCTAGAAAGACTATATAAGAAGTAGAGGTTCTACTTATATTAATAGTTTTATTCTTTTTAGAAGAGACCTAGCTTTCTAGAGAGTTCTTTCTAGATAGAATTCATCTAGTAATCGTTCTAGCGGTCTAGTCGATTCTATTTATAGTATTTCTTTTACTTATATATATAGCGAGGAGTTATTTTCTTAAATTCCTATAGATAGTTATCTAGATAGATTACTTCTATAATTATAGATATAATATCTTTATAATTAAGGTTTTATTATACTATTTCCTTATATAGATTAAGATTAAGCCTCTTTTAGAATAGTTCTATAAAAGTAAGCGAATCCTAACCTATCTTATTTCTATAGCGTTAGAATTCGTTAGTATAGTTAATTACTAATCTAGTCTAGCGTAGATCTAGTAACTTCTATACTATAGTTTTAACTATATTAATATCTCTAAACATTTATTATATAGAGGTTTTAAATCCTTTCTAGAATTAGAATATTAACTAGATAGTTATTATACTTCTAGCTAAGGTTTTATATTCGAAGAAATCCTCTAGATATAGCTACACTTATTTAAGAGTAATCTCTCGAAGATATAAGATAGTAAAGATAGATAATAAGGTTCTATTAATCTTAAATATATCTTTATTAAAGTTAAAGTAGATTTCTATTTAGAGTAGAAACAATTCTAACTCTAGGCGTTTACTATAGTAGATGTTAGATAATTTAACTTAAATTATCTTAAGAGCCTCGACTCTATATAGTTTAAGTACATCTAGTATACTCTTATTATCGTTGTCTACGTTAGGTATAGTTGTCTTCTAGAACGTAATAGACGTCTCTTAGATTAGAATGTTAACTCTACTAGTATTAGAACTAGTAATAGAAGTAGCCTTTAGAGATATTACGATTCGAACTTCTAAGCTTTAGATACTTAAAGTATAACAATTCTCTAACTAACTAACTAAGGTAACTAAGTATCGCTAGGTTATATACTAGATAAAGAGGTTTAATTATAAATAGAGTATTTACTTAGAGGTAAACTTATTACTTAACTATAAAGCTATTAAGATAGTAATAATAATATAATATCAAGTTAAGTACGAAGCTTCTATCTAGTAGTAGTAGACGTACTAGTCTTATATAGAACCTTTCTACTCCTAGATCTTCTCTAGATTCGTAGACTCGTTTAGATCTCTAAGAGATCCTCTAGAATCTATTATATAACTATAACTATATAAAATCCTTACATCGCTTAGCTAACCTAAGCTATCTGTTAAATACTATAAGAGTATATAATAGTACTTAATCTATTAGAACGCCGCCTAGTCTTTACTTGTTATATATATATATAATTTATAATAATAAGGCCTAGCTCGATATATAATAGTTTCTTAGAGTTCTACTCTCTTAAAGTAGCGTTCTAACTCTCTAGAAAGCGATAGATCTAATACTACTACGTCGTCTAATCTTATAATATATATATATATAGTATATTAATATACTTTATAACTACTAAGCTCTCTCTTTAAAGAATTTAGCTAAAATTACTAGATTTAAAAAACTATAAGAATTTAACTTAATTAATAGTATATAGATCTCTAAGAGTAAATATATATTTAATTCTAAGTTCTATTATATAGTTAAACTAAATAGTTTATATAAATTAAGATTAATTATTTAAGCTTAAAGTAATACTAGAAAGAAATTTATTACTATAGAATTATCTATAATATAGTTTATTAGCGAGTCGATTATATTATCGAGTCGATTACTTTTTCGTAGTACTAAACTTTATATCTAAATAAATATTATATTTAGCTATAAACTATAGATCTTCTACTAGTTTCTTATATAGCTCTTTAACTTTTAAGATATATACTTAAGCTAGTTAGTTATTAACTATTAAGGTTAGAGAGTCTTAATATACTATTAATTTATATCTATAGTTAGTATAGAATAGTATAATAAGTATAATTTCTATTATTAAACTATTATATATAAACTAAGCTAAAGGTAGTAGTTCTATCTAATTATTCTATTAATAGTTTATATAGTAATAAAGATATACTTTAACTACTTAATTTATATATTCGTTTTCTTTATTTATCTAGAGGTAGAAGACTATTATTAACTTTCTTTTTATATCTAACCTCTTTATAAGAGCTATCTAGAACTTTAAGGTAAAGAGTTTATCTCTATCTAAGAGTATCTCTTTTTATATTCTAAATCCTAAGACTACTTCTCTTAGATATATAAATACTAATTATTTAGCTATACTTAATTCTATAAATAGTATTAGAATTATATTATTAGAGGTTACACCTATAGAGTTGTCTTAGTTGCTCTAGCGACATATATACGTGATTAAACCTTCTAGAAGCGCTAACAAATACCTGGGTTAGAATGTGTTAGAAAGTGTTAGAAACTACTTACTATATATATAAGTTAAGAGGAAGACTTGACTTTAGAAGAGTAGTTGTTTATCCTTGTATAAAGTCTGCCTCTGTAGTTTAATTCACGAGTATTTGCTTCACGCCCGGACATTACAAACAACTCCTATACCTAAGCGAGCAAGTGTATAAGAGGTACAAGTAGTGTGAAGGATGGCCGAGGACAACGGAGCTCCTGAGTAGGCTATGGATCTCCTACGTCGAGTAGAAGCGCTAGAGTCGAGGCTAGCATCTACAGAGTCGAGTCGCCGTCGCGATCGTTTGCTAGAAGTCCTAATTTTCGAAGGGAAGCGTTTAGAGTACTAGTCGTGGGTCGTACAGTTATAGTCTAAGCTGGCGGTGGATATAGATGAAGACAGAGAGTTAGTCCGATTCTGGTATATACACAGCAGACTGAGAGGGAAGGCGGTAGTACAGGCTATGCCTTGGGTTAAAAGTACGAATGAGAAGACAGTACTGAGTTTTTTAGGTTATTTAGAGGCTGTATATAGCACGTAAGAGGAGTTAAATAACTATAGGCGTCAGATGTTGTCGTTATAGCAGGGGTCTAGGCTATTCGCTGTCTACTTTTCAGAGTTTAAGCGAAGTCTTATAGCTGTAGACGGAATAGGGTGGCCTGACAGAGTTAAGAGGATTCTTTTAGAATCAGGGTGTTACGAATCACGTGCACACGTGACTAGTGAAGACCAGGCGGCGTCCTGACAGGTTGAGTACTATCGTATACTCTTATAGCAGTAGACAGGTCGCTTAGGTTAGCTAAGCGATCCAGGGATTTCATATAGTTGTAATCATGTGATAGATCCCTAAGGATCCCCTAGGGATCTAAAGAGGTCCTGGGATCTAGTTTAGATCTACGAGCAGGAAGGTTCTATATAAGACTAGCACGTCTACTATTAGATAGAAGCTTTGTGCTTAACCTTATATTATATTGTTATTACTACCTTAACAGCTTTATAGTTTCGTAACAAGTTTACCTCTAAGTAAACACCTAGTCTACGATTAAACCTCTTTATAAGAATAAACTCTAGTAATACTTAGTTACCTTAGTTAGTTAGTTTAAGAATCGTTATACTTTAAGTACCTAAGCTTAGAAGTTTAAATCGTAATGTCTCTAAAGGCTACTCCTATCTCTAGCTCTAGTACTAGTACTATTAATATACTAATCTAGAGCACGCCTATAGCGTTCTAGGACATAACTACTCTAGATAACAAAGACGACAATAAGAGTATACTAGACGTACTAGAGCTATACAGAGTTAAAGCTCTAGAAACTATATAAGTTAAGCTACTCGACACTTACTATAGTAAATAACAAGAATTAGAGTTATTTCTTATATAGATAGAAATCTACTTTAACTTTAATAAAGATAAGTTTAATAGCGATAGTATAGCGTCGCCTATCTTTACTATCTCCTACCTTTAAGAGACTACTCTTAAGTAGATATAACTATATCTAGAAGACTTTTTCGTATATAAAGCCTTAGTAGAAAGTATAGCTAATATATAATTAATATTTAGATCTTAGAATAGATTTAAAGTTATTATATATTAAATGTTTAGTAATATTAATACTATTAAAATAGTAATATAAAAGTTACTTAACCTACGCTAGACTAGATTAGTAATTAATTATATAAATAAATTCTAATGTTATAAAAATAGAATAGAGTAGGATTCTCTTACTCTTATAGAACTCTTCTATAGAGGACTTAATATTAAGCTATATAAAGAGATAGTATAATAAAATCTTAATTATAAAGACATTACTACTATAATTAAAGGAGTAATCTATTTAGACAACCGTCTATAAGAATTCAAGAAAACTAACCACTGCCTAGAATTCAAGAAGTATAACAAATAGAACCGACTAGACCGCTAGGAGGACTAACAAGTGAATACTACCTAGAAGAAGACTTCTAGAAAGTAGAAGCTCTTCTAGAAAGAACGAAACTAACGACGTAAGTAGAACCTCTACTTTTTATATAGCCTGTCTAGCTATAGAGTAAGTAACTATTATAAGAAGGCTAATTCTTTAGAAAGGTATTAAGTAAATACTATAACTAGAAAGGAAATAGTATTACTTAAGAGATTTAACCTATCTAATAAAGAGTAGAAAGCTTATAGATATAGAACATAAGTAGAGAATAAGGAGAATTCTATCCTTAAATAATACTATAAGGAATGTTCTAAATTAGAATATAATCTACCTCTATAATATAATATAGAGATAGTAGAGTTATTATTAGACTTATCGTTAGAATTATTAGACACGTCTAGTTAAGGAAACGACTAGAACAATAACCCTTAAGTAGAAGAAATATAGGCATTTATAGAATGTTTTAAATATAGTAACTAATAGGTAGACCTTAATAGAAACAAGTTAGACTTTTAGGCCTCTTATATAACTAGAGAACAGGCTCTAGAAGCGCTAGAACGATTTTAAGTTTAAGACAACCTTCTAACTAGTATTATCTTTAGAAATCTTAAAAGTAACCTAGATATAATAGAAGGAAAACTAAATATATAAGCTATTAAGAACATCTTTAAGTCTACTCTTAAGTTATAGAGAGAAAGAGATTAACCTTTTACCTAACTATAAGTAGAAGAACACTAGGCTCTAGAAGTTATATTAGGAGATATAATTATATAGTAATACTACTATCTAAAACCTAACTTAGCCTAGGAATTAGAGAGATAGTTTACTAGTAATAAACCTAATTATAGTAGAGCTATAGAATAGTAAATAGTTTATAGAGTATCTAAAAGTAACTTATAATAAGTAATACTCTACTCTTAGAGAAGTAACTCTTAAGTAGCGGAAATTAGCTAAAGAGACTATAGTTTTATAGTTTATTTATTAGATCTAAAATCTATACTATATTAGAAGATAGATAGTTAATAGTAACTATAAAGATTAGAGGATAGAAACTCTAGGTTATAATTAACTTAGAAGCGATAGATAACTTTCTTTCTCTATTAAGAAAACAGGACTATACTACCTAGATATAGTTAATAGAATAGATATAGTATATTAAAACAGAGTTATTAATTAGTAAATAATCCTAATAAAGCTTACTATTAAAGGATACTACTTAGATATATAATTTAATATTATTAAGATTAGAAGCTAGAATATAATACTTAGTATACTATAGATTAGAGAATATAATCTAGATATTAACTAGAAAGTCTAAATAATAACTTTTAGCTAATATAACTATAAAGGATTATAGCTATAACTATATAGATAGAATAAGGTTAGCGCTACCTCTTCTAAGGCGCTAGAACACCTTACTAAGAGTTCTCTATAGGTTAGTAAGAAAGCTAATAATATAATACCTATATAGTATAGAGAATTCGTAGAATTATTTAAGAATCTAGAGAACTTATAAGCTCTACTAGAATATTATTTATAGAATTATAAGATTAAACTAAAAGAGAGTTATAACCTTAAGAAATAGAAAATGTAGCCTTATAGTTAGACTAAGCTATAACGCTTTAAGAGCTATATCGTTAAAGGTTTAAAGAAAGGTTATATTTAGAGATCTAAATCATCTATTCTATTAAATATATTAGTTATTAGTAAGAAGAACGACCTAATAGGTTAAGTCTATATCGACTACTAAGATATAAATAATATAACGATTAAGGACGCTTAACTACTACTAGAAGAATAATATCTACTAGACAGAATTAGCTCTACTAAGATATTTATAAAACTCGACTAATAGAACACTTATACTCTAATTAGGATTAAGGTAGGTAATAAGTAGAAAACTACTTTTAGATTACTCTCGAGACTCTATAAGTATATAGTAATACTATTTAGGTTAGCTACCGCGCTAGTAACCTACTAGAGGTAGAATAATAATATACTAGAAGAACTTCTAGAAGTAACTATTATTTATTACTTAGATAATATTCTAATCTACTTAGATAAAGTAGAGAAATATAAGAGCTATATACATAAGGTTATAAAAAGACTCGCTATAGTAAACTCTTAACTTAAGTTATTAAAATATAAGTTTAGAGTAACTTATATAAAGTTTCTAGGCTAGATAATATCTCTAGAAAGAATAGAAATTAACCTAGATAAAATAAGAGATGTTATTAACTAGGAATTACTAAAAAATATTAAAGATATTTAATATTTCTAGAGATTTACTAACTTCTATTATTAGTTTATAGTAGACTATACTAGAATATTAAAACTAATAATAAATCTTATATATAAAGAAGTATCTTTTATATAGAATAAGATTATAGAGATAGCCTTTTAGATAATAAAGAAATACTTTACTAAGGAACTAATCCTATATAGCTATAATCTAGAGAAACTAAGTACTATAGAAATAGACTTATTAAGTATAGTAATAGATACTATATATCTATAACTAGACGAAAACAGAAAATTAATACCTATAGCCTACTACTCTAGAACGCTACACCTAGTATAGTAGAACTATACTATATTTAAGAAGGAACTACTTACTATAGTCTTTACTTTAGAGTATTAGAAAATCTATCTCTAAGGAATAAAGTATTAGATAATAGTTCTTACTAATCACGTAAATCTTTAAACCTTTACTACTACTAAGGAACTTACTAGTAAACGTCTTACTAGGTAGTTAGAAACTCTATTATATTATAATATCGTTATCTAATATATTATAGAAATAATAAACCTAAGAGTAGACGCTCTTAGTTATAAGCTAGGCTACGAAGAAGCTAGAGAATATATAAAGCTAGTAATATTAAAAGAGCTATCTAATAAAGACTTAGCTTCGATAGTTTATTAAATTATAGCTATATAGATAGTAGATCTATAGCTAGACATAATCTAGGATATATACGAAGGAAAGAACTAGTACTATAATAGGAAATTATAGATTCTAAAAGAATATATAAAGTAGTTTATTAATAAGTACTATTTAGTACCTGTCTATAGATATTAAGGAATAAGAAGAACTACTTAGTAGATTAAATAATACTACTTTATAGACTATCTACTAGTAATTATTAAGGATGTAATAAAGAAGTATAATACCTATATCTAGAATAAGGCTTTACGCTAGCTACTATATAGATAGATAGATACTACTTCTATTCCTTAGACACCTTAGAAATTAGTCTTCTAGGATTTTATTATTAAGCTACTAAAATCTAGAGACCTAATAATAGAAGTTAAATATAACTTAATTCTAGTTATTATAGAAAGACTTACTAAATATATAATACTAATACTATATATAGAGTCTAGTATAGTAGAATATCTAGTATTCGTATACTTAAGAGATATAATCTTAAGATACGAAATATTAATAGAGATACTCTTAGATAGAGACAAGCTCTTTACCTT
This sequence comes from Hymenoscyphus scutula, assembly GCA_001399465.1. Taxonomy (NCBI): domain Eukaryota; kingdom Fungi; phylum Ascomycota; class Leotiomycetes; order Helotiales; family Helotiaceae; genus Hymenoscyphus; species Hymenoscyphus scutula. Next base: position 19,527 of record LKTO01000207.1, read on the forward strand.
AAAGTTCTAGACTACTCTTATAGAGTAATTAGATATAAAAAGGAAGCTTTCGACAGCTTTCTATCTCTAGACTAATAGAGAGAATAAACATATAAATTAAGTAGTTGAAATATACCTCTATTACTATATAAACTACTAGTAGAACAACTAGGTAGAACTATTACCTTTAGCTTAGTTTATATATAATAGCTTAACTATAGAAATAATACTTATATTACTATTCTACGCTAACTTTAGATATAAATTACTAGTATATAATAGACTAATAAAAACGATAAGTAATAACTAGTTAGCTTAAGTATTAGCCTTAAAGATTAAAGGCCTATATAAGAAACTTGTAGAGGATCTATAGTTTATAGTAGAGTATAATATATACTACTATAATAAATAACGTAGTTAGAAGCTAATACTAAAAGAGAAGGATAAAGTCTACTTATAGTAGAAAAACATTAATATAAAGAGACTAAGTAGGAAACTAGACTATATATATATCGGACCGTTTAAAATCAAGTAAGTAAAAGGACCTTTAAATTATAAACTAGCTCTACTAAAAACGATGAACATCTTTCTAGTATTCTATATCTCACTTCTTAAACTAGTACTACTAGAAGTACTACTAGCTCTACTTATAGAGATCTAGCTAGTTAACCTAAATACTAAGTATAAGGTCGAGAAGATTCTTAACTATAGACTTATTAGAGGCAAGATCAAGTATTTAATTAAATAGTTAGATTACCTATATTTAGAGAACACTTAGGAGCTAAAAGGGAATATCAGCTAGTACTCAGCGGAACTTAAGGAGTTCTATTCCTAAAACCCAAGTCTGCCTATAGCGCGTAGTTAGCAGGAAAAGCCTCGAAGAAACCAGGGTCAAGACCTAGGTCAGGAAGCGGGTCGGACGCAGTAGGGGTGTAGAGGGCGGCTAGCCGGGCAGCCTCCGCCTCTTGCTTCTCCCTCTCCTCCTGTTCATTCTGTTGATTCTTTTCCAATTCCTCTATAGCATCAAGTTCGTTAATAAATTTAAGTCCTCGATAAGCCATTTCCTTACAACGCTTCTAGATGAACTTCTACTGCTTTCGCAGCCGAAGAATCTTAGCTATAGTAGCCTCCTCTTTATCTCGCAGGCGCTCCTCCTAAGCATCTAGAGACTCCTACTCCTTTTCGGTAGGGACGCTCTTGCCCTAGGAATCACTACCTCTATCACATTTCAACTTTGTGCAAACGTATTCAGCATAACAGCTAGATTAGGATTCGTCTATAAGACACCGCTGGCCTTACAAGGAGCATCGGGAACAGGCTATAACTTCGTTTTAGGTGTTTTTGATATTATTAGCGAGTCGAAACCTTTCTTTCTTCTTTTTATAAGTATCTACTTATAGTATTGTTAAAAACATTATAACAGGAAAGGGCTACTAGCCTTCTAACAACATTTCCTAGGTTATACTTAAGCGTAGGGACACGCTAGGCTAAGAAGAGGATAGTGTTACAAATCATATATATACATGACTAGTAAAGACTAGGCAGCGTCCTAATAGGTTAAGTACTATCGTATACTCTTATAGTAGTAGACAGGTTACTTAGGTTAGCTAAGCGATCTAGAGATTTCTTATAGTTGTAATTACATAATAGATCTCTAAGGATCCTCTAGAGATCTAAAGAGGTCCTAGAATCTAGTTTAGATCCGCGAGCAGGAAGGTTTTATATAAGACTAGTATGTCTACTATTAGATAGGAGCTTCGTACTCAACCTTAATATTATATTGTTATTACTACCTTGACAGCTTTATAGTTAAGTGACAAGTTTACCTCTAAGTAAACATCTAGACCTTAATTATATCTCTTTGTAAGAATAAACTCTAGCGATACTTAGTACCTTAGTTAGTTAGTTTAAGAATCGTTATAATATACTACTATAATAAACGACGTAGTTAGGAGCTAACGCTAAAAGAGAGAGATAAAGTCTACTTATAGTATAAAAACATTAATATAAAGAGACTAAGTAGGAAACTAGACTATATATATATTAGACTATTTAAAATCAAGTAAGTAAAAGAACCTTTAAATTATAAACTAGCTCTACTAAAAATAATAAACATCTTTCTAGTATTCTATATATTACTTCTTAAACTAGTACTACTAGGAGTACTACTAGCTCTACTTATAGAGATCTAGCTAGTTAACCTAAATACCGAGTATAAGGTTAAGAAGATTCTTAACTATAAACTCATTAGAGGCAAGATTAAGTATTTAATTAAATAGTTAGACTACCTATAGTTAGAGAACACTTAGGAACTAAAAGGGAATATTAGCTAGTATTCAGAGAAGGTAGAGGAGTTCTATGCCTAGAACCTAAGTCTGCCTATAGCGTAGAGTTAGCCAGATAGGCATCGAAAAACGCTAGATCTAGAATAAAGTCTAAGGAAGCGTTAACAAGAGAAAGGTTGACCTGAGTAGGTACCTCGAAGGCAGGAAACTAGTTAGATAGAGCAGAGGTGAAGAGATCGGCAGGAGGAATGGTTATTAGACGTTTCTTTATATATATAGAGCTGAAAAAGAAACGATATATAGGTTTACAGGTTCTAGTTAGAACCTGCGGAGTAATAACATAATAACTAGAAGTATTATAAGGCTTCTTTATATAAACGTACTTAGAGTAACAAGACGACTTATCTAGGAAAAGAAAACATTAGCAGGAATAACAAGAATAGTAGAAACAGGTAACCGCGAGACGATTAGCTTTCTCGATCTAAAGAGCTAAGGCTAGACGCTACTTCTGTTTATTATAGGAAACTGATATGTTTAAAGAAAAGAAAGTTAGAAATCGTCGTCGTCAGTTATTAAAACAGATAGCGTAGGGACACGCTAGGCTAAGAAGGGGATAGTGTTATAAACCACATGCTAACACGTGATAAGTAAAGACTAGGTAGCGTCCTGATAGGTTAGAACACTATTTATATATAAACCCTTAGTAAAGTACTAAGTATAGTATTAAGCTATTAGTACAGGATCTTATTATGTTAGTACAGATCACGTGATATAGTCCTTATATAATAGAGTCCTTAGGGGCTATTAGAGTCCTTAATATTTAGGACTCCCTTTAAGTAAGAGACTCTAACATAGGTAGTTCTCTTAAGCGAGGGACTCTAGCGGGGAACGAAGGTTCTATATAAAGACTAGTACGTCTACTATTAGATAGAAGCTTCGTGCTTAACCTTATATTATATTGTTATTACTACCTTGACAGCTTTATAGTTTCGTGACAAGTTTACCTCCGAGTAAACACCTAGTCTGCGATTGAACCTCTTTATAAGAATAAACCCTAGCGATACTTAGTTACCTTAGTTAGTTAGTTTAAGAATCGTTATATTATAGCTAGAGTAGACTATATATACTATATTAACTTAGTAGTAGTAGTAATCTAGAGTAGAGAAGTTAGTAATTATAATAAGGTAGCTAAGAAGTATAGATATAACTATTCTATAGTTTTATAGAGAGTAAGAGGCTTAACTAAGACATAAAGGGACGCTACTACTTTTTACCTTTAGGTACTCTCTAAGAAATAAGAAGACGCTCTAATTTAGTAGATAATTATAATAAAACTTAATCTATCTAATAAAGGTATCGTTTCGACAGGTTAGTTACTATATAGAGAGGTTTATATCGTAGAGTATTTACTTAGAGATAAACTTATTACTTATATAAAGTAGTTAAAGCTAAAAGGTATTAATAACTAAGTAAACTAAGTTAAGTATAAAGCTTCTATCTAATAGTAGACGTACTAGTCTTATATAGAACCTTTGTTTCTAGTTAGAGTCTCTATTATATAATCTTCTATTATAATAAGATCTTATATTATCTAGTTAAATATCTAATAATACTTCTAAGAGTTATATATAAATAGTACTTTAATCTATTAGAACTTTATCTAGTCTTTACTTATTATATACTACTATATAATTTATAATAATAATTTAGCTTATAGAGTATAGAATACTATCTACTTTATTAATTATCTAAAACCTAGCTAAAGATATATAAGAAAAGAGATTAGAAAAGAACTAGATAAGCGATTTTATCTAGTAGTATAAGAATAGGTTATATAGTAGTTATCTTAAAAATATTAAGAATTTAATAGTTACTACTAAGTATACTCTTCTTTACCTTAGTATTTACTCTCTTTTTACTTATATTTACTAATTTACTTATAGAAGCTAATATTATACTCTATCTATAGTTAATAGCTATTATTAAAAAATTTAATATTATAGCTAATAACCTCTATAACTTTAATAAAAAGAGCTTTCTTAGAGAATTTAATTAGTTAATAAAGTATATAATAAGCTTAAGTATATACTAATTAGATTAGATTACTAGAAATAAGTAGAATAGATCTTAGAAATTTATTTTACTTCTTATATATATTCTAGCGATTAGATAAGCTACTACTTCTTATATATAAAGAGACCTTAAGAGATCTTTAGAATTTCTAGCTAGAAGATATTAATAAGAAATCTAGCTATTACTTTAGCTCTTTAGATAATAGCTAGTTATTAAATAAATTTAGTCTTAGATAGCTAGAAAAAGTCTTTAAAAGATATATAAAACTAAAGTTCTTAAGAATATACTAACTTCTACTTATAGATAGTTACTTCTTATATAATAATATATATTTTATTAATTATACTAATTCTAAACGAATAATTATTATAATTTTACTAGCTTATATAATATACTAATTATAGCTTAAAAAGCTAAGTAAGATAGTTACTCTTAAGGTTATATTCTAACCTTAAGAGGTAGCTCTACTTTTAAAGGAAACCTAGTTAGAACGTTAGATTAAAGTCTCTTTTTATACTTATATATAATATTTCTATATATAATATTAATTAACTACTATAGTTTAATATTCCTACTTAATTACATACAAATCTAACATATAGTTGTTAAGATATATCACTTTTTATTTAGTAGAAAAATCGTTGAGAGAGGGTGTATAGTCTAGAGGCGAGCATAGTCTCGAGATATTAGTTATTTTTCCGAGATCGCGAGGTAACCGATTTCCCTGGCTCGTGTACGCCTCTAGTAAAAGCCCGCCTCTCAGATTTTATCCCCTCATGTAAAAAGCTATATAGAACAATAACCACACATTAGAAATACATGCAATTAAGTATAGAGATAGATAAAAGGTATTTAATTAGATAATAAGTACAAAAGACTATGCGCGAGCACGAAGTAGTAGTCTAATATACCGTCCCTGTCGAGTTTCTCTTACTACTAGAGCTACCTCTTGATCTAGAAGTATAATAGGAAGATTGATCTTTTTACTTAGCTTTTTAAGCTCTTTTAGTCCCTTTTTAGCTCCTTTCTTAGCCTTGGGCATACTTGGAGCAGACTTCTTTAGTGTAACACGTATACTCTTCTTCTACTTTAGAGCTTTTAGAGCTATAGTAGCTAGCTTCTTATAGAGCTAATCTTCTACCCTTGTATTAGCTAACTCCTTCTCCTTACGTTGTCTTATAAGAGTATTAGTCTTTCTAATAACTCTCCTCTACTCCTTTGCCTCTTCTTTAGCCTCTAAAGCCTTTTCTTTCTTAAACTAGTACTCTCGAGCTTGTACTACCTTTCTAGAGGAGTATACTTCTACTCCCTTACTTATTTCCCTGTAAAGATTAAGTCTCTTACCCTTCTTTCTCTTCTAATTCTCAAGTATAATAGCTATCTATAGTCTACGGTTCTCATGCTCTAGTATAGAGACTTTAGAAGAAAGAGTCTATAGTAAAGAAAAGATCTTATAAGCTTTAAGCTTTAAGGGAGACTTCTTAAAGTCTAAGAACACGCGTTGTATTACCTTTGAAGTAAGAGGTGTTTTTATACCTTTTATAGGTTCCTAGATCGGTGGAGCAGGCTTTATTACTTGCGTAACCATCCTTTCCCTCTAAACTAGCTATATTCTAGCCTTCTTAAAGGCATGTGTAATGTTCTATTCTATAAAAGTAAGATCCTAGGCATCCTTAAACATTTAGAAGAAAAAGCGCTTAGACATTAAGACTAACCTACTAGCTCTTTATATAAGTTTATTAAGCTCGTTACTATAGTATAAAGTAAGAGGTTAGAAGAGGCCTACGTCGAGAGGCTGTAACCGATACGTAGTATAAGGAGGCAAAATCATAACAATAATATAATGTCGGTCAGCAAAGTTAATAAACTTTATATTAATATGTAAGGAGTAGCCGTCTACAAGGAGGAGTCAGTAAGCCCTTACGCTCTTTAGTTTTATATATAGTTTAAAGATCTTTTCTAGCCACTTTAGGCTAAAGGTATTAGATAACCAGCCGTTTTCTAAGGAACTAAAATATACGTTAGAGTCTTCTTTAACCTGTTTAGTCTAGGAACTCTATAAGTCTCCTGAACAGCCCTTATAAATAAGGAGCGGAGGGATCGCTTGCCTAATAGCTAAGACACATGCTAGTAGAGAAATGAACTCTCTAGAACTGTCTTACTTATTCTTAGTAACACGTCCTTCCTTGTATGCTAAGCGACTCATTATACGCTTCATAGATCGGCCGAACCCTATAAGAAAGCCCTTCTCGTTAAAGTTATAGATGTTGTCCGCAGTAATATTATACTTCTCGATGATTTATGCAAGCTAAGGAAATAAGACAATGTTAGCCTCTAGGCTTAAAGTAAGAATAGTAGAGGGGAAAAGCGTAAATACCAAAGTAAAGAAGAGCGTAAACATAGGCGCATATTCAGCTACAACTCTTAGGTTCTCAATATTCTTAAGATAGCCGCTACGTAACCTATCCTTATGCCTCCGGATAAATTCGCTAGTCTAGTTCTTCCCCACCTTACTCCCGCGCATCTCTTCTACGAGGTTCTTGACGATAGAAGAAGTCGGTGGCATTCCTCGGTCCGTAAGCTTATTGATCTGCCGAATCAGGACCTCCTCTTACTCCCTAGTGAGTGCTTGGTGGTAAAACGCGGTTGCCTCCCTGCGTGTCTTAGTTAAGCCCCTGATCCTTCGTGAGACAGCAGTACGGTCACATCCATACTTCTTGGCTGCCTCAGTATAATTGCTATGCTCTCCTCTTTCAAATGCTGCCACCGCCAATTTGATCTGATGAGATTTGTCTGCCCTGGCCATGGTTAAAGTGGTGATAGTGGAGTAAAAAAGGGGGACTTTTCAGTAGGCTTTTGCCAGGGACGTGCACGAGCCAGGGAAATCGGTTATTCTCCGAGCTACATTTACACTCGCGATTTCGTTGAATCTAGTCGCGATAACCAGGAATTTCAATAGTGATCTTTTATACAGACAAAAATTGAGTTAATATTCCTATCCTCAGCCAGGAGAATTTATCCCACAAGCCTTTGCATAGCATTTTGATAGGCTTGTGAGTGTTCGGTAGAAAATACACTATAGTGGGGATGTATGGACGAATTCGGCCCGCAATTACCCACCACTCAAATGGGCTTCACATAATACTTGTACGAGTATACGATAGATGGACCTGCATCAACTCTTTCCCAGGAAGCCAACCCTAAAGATATTTTCCCATTTAGCCGCCGACCTAATCCATGTTAGAGGAGTACAGAGATACATAAAAGAAGTTAGCTAAATGTCTTTTAAAGATACTCCGAAGCGGTCACTACCTCCAAGGTCATATTTTTAGTAGATGGAAACTCGAAGGAACTTTCTACCATCACTAATCACCACCCAATATGCTTCGTATTTCCCAACTTTTTGTTGCCCTGCTCTTCTTCTCTTTGGCTTCGGCAAAGCAATGGACTTGTACTGTCCCAGCTGCGGGAAGTACTTCCATTGACGATGCACCTGCAATACGCGAAGCCTTTGATGAGTGCAATCAGCATTCAGGTCGAGTGATTTTCACAAACACGACTTATCACATAAACAGCATTTTACACACCACGGGTTTGAAAAACGTCGATATTGATATCAAAGGGACATTGCTAGTAATCTTCTCAAAATTTTCCCCTCCTGGGTATGCTGATGTTCTTTTCTAGTGGTCGACAAATATCACGTACTGGCTCGAGAATTCCCTCGATGTCGGGTATCAAAACCAATCTACGGCTTGGATCATCGGTGGCAACAATGTTCATATCAATGGATTTGGATATGGTACTATCAACGGAAACGGCCAGGCTTGGTATGATTTCGTGCATGGAATTTCCAACTATCCCAGACGACCACACGGGGTGACTTTCAATGGGTTCAACAACTCTGTTGTTGAGAGTGTGAGTTTTTTGAATAGTCAGATGTGGTAAGTGGTCCTTGGATGTCCTTGGCATTTATTTAAATTAATGATATAAGGACCATGTCGATTATTTACTCGAAGAATTCGACTTTTGATCGGATTAACGTGAGTAGTGTCTCGACCAATGGGAATCCTGCTAGTGAGTGACATGTTCTCGGATTCTCTAAGAATAAGATTTTTGACAAGTGGCTTTGATGTATGTACTGACGAATTTCCAGGAAACACGGATGGCGCAGACACACTATTTTCATCGTTTATCACTTTCTGTATTTCCCCCGGTCTCTTTCAGACGATCCCAGAAAGATTGAGGCTCCACTATTTTCATCGTTTATCACTTTCTGTATTTCCCCCGGTCTCTTTCAGACGATCCCAGAAAGATTGAGGCTCTCTTTGTCCATCTGACAACACATGTCTACCACAATATTTCCATTTGAATTTTTCTCAAACATGCTTCTAGAAGTGACAACACTGACCAAAATCGTTGACAGCAAATTGGATCGTAAACAATGGCGACGACAGTATTTCTCTCAAGGCAAATAGCACCGATATCACCATCCGAGATTGTACTTTCTATAGAGGACTTGGTGTTGCGCTTGGCAGTATTGGACAATACGTTGGTGAATTCGAAACCATAGAACGAGTACGAGTGAGCGGTATTAAATTTTATAATACCCTCCACGCCGTAAGTGAAATCTTCACCAAAGAACAGAGAGTCGTACTAATAACCAAGAAGGTATACTTCAAAACCTGGAGTGGGTATTTTCCGAGTTAATATTCCCTTCTTTGGGCTGTTTTAGGAGGAGTGAAACACTATTTCCTCCTCAGGCGGCTTGTTCCTTTCCTCAAAAATACTCCAAGAAGTCACAATACTGACTCCGAGATCGTTCGCAGCCGGGGAACAAGTAGGCTACCCTCCAAACGGCGGGGGTGGAGGCCTCGGTCGTAAGTTCACTTCCCTGAAATACTCACTCCATTCAAACTCACCTTCTCCAAACAGATACCTCAGACCTCCTCTTCGAAAACCTCTACATAAGCGGATCGCGAGGCACCCCATTCGACATTGACCAATGCACCAACTTTGCTGGCGTTGTCGGAAACTGTACATCCTCTCACTTCCAAGTTCGAGATGTCACAGTGAGAAACCTCACGGGCACGAGTACCAACTCCAATGTTGCTCGCATGAGATGTGCTGCTCTTACTTGTCCGTTCATCACGCTTGAGAATTTCGATGTGAAGAATTCTACTTCGGGGGTGGCGATCAATAGATATTCGTGCTCTAATGTGAGGAACATTACTGGGTTTACTTGTGCGTAAGGGCTTGCTGAAGCGGCTGTAAATTCTGCCTTATCTAGCAAGCTTGTCGTTGTTTGAGTTTTCTAGGGTAATACAATTAGAATCCCCAACTGAATTATTCTCTCTAAACTTAAACAAGAAGCAGGTAAGGACCCAGATTGCTTGTTACTAACGCTACCAATCCGCGACTTCATCAAAGTACCAGAGCAGGGTCAAGTGATATATGTTTGTTGTTTGTTTAGTTTGTGAAGTGATGTGAAATCATGTGTCGAGCATACGTATACAGCAGACATCGCAAAAGGAAAGGTATAATTAGCTTTACATTCAGCCCTTTTCCTATTGAAGAGACTTTGGAAAACTACCCCAAAATCCGCCTACAACAAAACGGGGCACAAACTATAGATTGATGGTGATATTATAAGAAAGATTCTGACCTATTGAGCGCAACTTTTACGAGCGTATTAGTCCGTGGTGGGGCTGTGATGGGAAAAACTGTGTTCGCAGCAGAAGAAAATACATCTACGAACCTTAACCATATACACATCACAACTTCATGTTTTAAATGCCACATATTTTCGTGTTCAAAAGGCTCCCAGTGTCTTTTCTGGCACTGCCACATGCAGGTCTTCAGTTCTGGGTGGGTGGATAACTTTCCACCACATCCAATCGCCAAACGTATTCACTGCGACACAAGAAAGAAATAACACGCGAAAGGTCGCGACTTTTAGTCATTCTGGTTTTACCCAAGAACACTTTTCAGGATCCCCTATCAATTTGCTCAGAGTTGAAGACACAACACGCCTTGCATATGCGACAATACAAATAGTGTACAAGACCCACATAAAGCTATACCTGCCCATCGTCAAACACAACTTGCACACCCACTAGCACACCCTGCAGCTTAAGATGCCTCGTACTAAGAAGCTTAAGTATACCAGAAGAAAGGCACGTCGTCAAACCACCCAAGGGGATGAACCGCCACAGAAAGTATGGTCCTATATCGGCGTCTACGATAAGATATCAGAGAGTAAGGAGGATGATCCGTATCATGTTATAGTCATGAAGCTCCCTAAAAAGGAATTGGCGAAATTTCCTGCGGGTCCTTTTGGTATGTATTCCTATATGTTATAGTGGCAGGAGAGTCTTGAAAGCTAATATGATAATAGAGAGGCACGAGAAGAGACCACAGATCGACCATGGACTACAGCTCGGAGACGAGATCGAAGCCGAAGATCAAGAAGAGACACAGTCGCCGTCGCCAGAATCCTCTCTAATTACATACCGCAACGAAGAGGACGACCACGATGAGACACAGTCGCCTCCGTCAGCAGACTTTGGTCCTATCAAGGCCGTTCTATACCCTGGCAAGCTAAGTCCAGAGGTATTTCAGGACTTCTTGCGAGAGAATCCAGAGAGCTACCGAGCTTGGCTCGAGTTCGTCGACTCCCAAAGACACAAAAATGAGCAACCGCTTCAAACGAGACGCGTTGGTGCTTCTGTAGTCAGGCCGATCGAATCTAGAGAAAACCCCTCGCGCAAGGAATATGGAAGCTTATATAGTCAACAATACCGTTCAAATCACAAAGTCGATTTCAGAGACCCAAGCATTGCAGCAATAGGCGATGCGCTCAGGGAGATACGATCGACGCAAAATGCGGATGCTATGGATGTTGATGGAGAGGAAACAATTAGCGATAACTCTACTACTCATCATCAGGATTTCGAATTCATCAACCACAAGGAAGTGGTGTTACCAACGACCGAAGGTGTCGAGATGAGTGGCCTCGCAAGAGTCAACGTACGACAACATGCAGCAAACATCCTCGAGATATACAACGAGCTGAAGGAGCAACGCCAAGGCACCGCTAAGGCTAGGAACCGCTATGACGAGATCTTCAAGGGAATCGATGAGACTCTTGAAGGATGGTATAAAGGACCCAGATGGACGTACCAGGGCCGGCTGTGGGCAGCAGCAGAAAACATCCGAGAGCTCGACCTGAGGAAATACCACGAGGCGGCGAAGAGTGATTGGAAAGAGGAAGCCGCGAAAGAAGAGAAGACTCTCCAGGAGCTGGTGGACGAGGCGAGGGAGATGTATAAGTGGGTCATGGAGGGGAAGGGAGATGTGCAACAAGGTGAAGAGGCCAGTCGACGATATTTCGCCTAGGGAATGTGCTAGTCAACACGGAGAGTCTTGGAGAGTCTTGTTCCAGCGGCAGCCTACATTTTCATCTGATGTTCAGCCGACTTACATTTGTTTACAAGTAGGTACCTAGTCTATAACAGTGAAGCAGTAATAATAACAATTCTCTTTCAAACTATAGATGCTATCTCGCCCAAAGTTTCTAAATTGTGAATCATCCAAACTTTCTATATACCTAGGTTGTTGAGCACTAGGTAGATTAGGTAAGAATGGTTCCACTTAACCAAAGTCACCTGTGCTCCACCTTTGTCTGAGATGAGAGCCAATCATAGACCATTGATCGGTTAGTAATACCTCACCTGCAATACATGGCTCACGGCTATGCTGTGCGCTAAGGCAGCGTTGGAGGGCCATCAAGGTGCTTTTGGCCGCTGCTTGCGCTGCTTGCGGGCTTAATGGATGGATCAAAATGGGTGAAGGCTGTTATTGTCATCACCTCTCCTACCTCCTTCCTCATCCACTACCTAGGTATCCTCCTCAAAACTCTCCATCATCCTGCTGGTTTCGTCTTTCTTCCTCCTCCTTTTCCGCAGCCGCTTTCAAACTTGCTACTCGCTACTCGCTACTTCGCATAACAACCACCCCTCCCTCCTCTTTCAGTTTGGCATCCAATACGATCTTGGAAACCCGAACCACAAATCAGCATAACATACATACTTTGCAAACGAAATTCGTAGAAGCACACGCGCATCTGTAGCGGTAGCCCGAGACAGCTTCTGCAAGCAGCACAACACCAACAATGGGTCTCGAAATCGACAATGACGTTCGAGGGTGGATTATGTGTCTCGTTAGTGGCGTTGGTAAGGCGGGAGGCTCCATTCCAAAGCAACATCTGTTAATCTTGTGCGGCAGCTTGCGTGATTGGGGCAAGCATCATATGCGTTGATCTCATAATCCAGCGCTTTCCGGGCCGAAGCGATTTCCGGATACAAGATAGCAATGTCTTCCTGGCCTCGTCATTGAGCTTGAGTTTTGGGGTCATGGTAGGCATTTAATTCTTTGTCCAAGACGACCAATGCTAACTTTCGGCCCTACAGTTGTTCTCGGCACTTTATGGCATTTTACCTTCCTCGAAACAATATCTCGAACGGAGCGGATTGGAATCAAAGGCGGCGGCTTGGATACTTCTAGCATTCTTCATGGGAGGCTTCGTCGGCATACAGGTCATCTCGAGGATTGTTCACCAATACATGCCCTCGCATGTGGTAGACTGCGATCATAGCCACGGGGACGACCCTCACTCGGATCATCAGGCCAGAAGAGCCTCGCACGCTGGTCATGGAGAACATTCGCACCACCACGAACATCATCATGATCACGATCACGCCCACACCCATACCCATCACCATAATCATACTCATAATCACAAAGCAGTTGGCGAGAATGTACAAGCGACAGAATCCACCCCCCTTTTGGGTTCAGAACAAGAATCGAACGGTTTCATGCCCCAAATTTCATCCACTATGAATGGTAGATTTGATGGCGCGGGAACCCGGAATAGTAGCATTGTTACTGGTGGAAGAAGACCTTCGACCTTTGATCGAGTCGGTTCTTTTGTCATGGATAGAAAAACAAATTGCGACGAGACCGGCCCTTGTCTTGGATACTCGGATCCTTGCGGTGACAGATGTTTTAGTTTCCTGTCTTCACTAAAGAAGAAAATGCCTCGACGATCTACTGTTCCAGCCCCTCCATTATTCGATGAAGACGGCAATGAAATTTGTGGTGACCACTCAAGAGCGACAACTAGAGCAACTTCTGCCAGTAGATCTCGTAGTCACTCCCGTATGCGTCTAGAGGAAGACTGCCAATCGGTTGACGACAGTGGAAGCCAAGATTTGGAAGCCCAGGAACCACAGCATCACCACCATGTTCCCGAAAACGAGTTTATGACTATCGGCTTTCAAACATCCATTGCCATTGCACTCCACAAGCTTCCAGAAGGATTCATTACCTACGCAACCAACCATGCCAGTCCCGCCCTTGGAACTTCGGTTTTCATGGCACTTTTTATTCACAATATCTCTGAAGGTTTCATCATGGCTCTTCCACTCTACCTTGCTACCCAATCTCGTCTTCGCGCAATGCTAGTAGCTTCGGTGCTAGGCGGCGTTAGTCAACCTCTTGGTGCTGCTGTTGCCGCTGGCTGGTTCAAAATTGCGGGTAGCAATGGACACACGCCAGGGGAAAGGCTATACGGATGCATGTTTGCTGTCACGGCTGGTATCATGACAAGCGTTGCCCTGATGCTATTTGTCGAGGGTTTGAGCCTGAACCACAATCGCAATTGGTGCATTGCCTTTGGATTTTTAGGCATGGCGATCATGGGTGCGAGTAATGCACTTACTGCTTAAAAAAGGTGGATGGATATTGATTATCAAACATCTTTTCGCCACCGGATTTGGCGAGAGGGGAATTTGAAGATTCTAACGAGAACAAGACATAACGATAAACACAGAATCCGGGATTGGAGTTAAGAATGTGTATATCATGGATACCTTTACATAGGCGATGGGTTAGGCTGGGTGTGAATATTTTTTCTTGCATGTTTGTATATGGGAACTCGGCAGCATTAGGAGGCTATAATTACTTTGATCGGCTAGCTAGCATAGAGAGGCGTTGGGGACCCATTCCGTTTTTAGAATAAGCAGATCCGTTTGCGGCAATTTGAATTTACTGAGTTTTCGATACCGATGATTTGTGTCTTTTGGCCATAAAGTGTTTCTGTTCATTCCATTCGACATACATCTGATCCACATACCCCAAAAACAGTGGATAATGGAACACAGTAGTAAAGACTTCTCGTTCGCACCTACAGCCAGTCTTCCATTCCAAGGCGAGCTAGACGGATGGAACACGAAAATTTCCCTTGACAGTACGGGGGATGAACCTCCCTTCTCGCTTGTTGACATCACCTGGTGCTAAGAATAGGAGAGAGACAAAGCCAAGGTGGAAGTCCCCGAGCGGTTAAAGCCGCGAGGAGTTGATTCACTGACTCCTCATCCCATATTCACTCCTCAAGTATAAATGAATTGCTAGTGCCGCAATAAATTCAAATGCCCCTCGTGAATTCAATAAAACCCGGGGAAAAAAGCCATCCCTTGTCAATACTTACTTTCGAGTCTATTCTTTATTCACTTTAAGGTTTATGACTAGACTGATTAATTTCATTGTTCTTTTTAGAAGTAGAATTCACTTTGATCTAGAGTAAATTCACGAACTCGGTAAAGTTTATTAAGTGTAAGGGGGGGTAGGGGGGTGGTTGTTTGCATCAGGGGTAATAGAGGTGGTTGTTTAAATTCGTAGTAAGGGGAATGTTACTCAAGGAGAATCTTACATAATTGCAAATGTTCTTATAGAGATATAGAAGATATAAAATTACACATATTTAATTCTTTAAGAGCTTATACATTACTTTTAATTGTCTTATACGTATAGTATAAATAAGACGGAAAAGTAGGCGTTGCCAGAGCAAAACCTAGCTCTATCGATTTCGCACCAAGACCTCTCTTCTCTCTGGTTTGAAATTTGGAATAATTCGAAAATACTAGAATCGATATTGGAGACTTTTACGATGCGTACTAGATAATAACCATGCGACCAATTGTCAAGTAAGCTAACTGGCCGTGGGGTAAGTTGATCAATTGTCGAGTAAGCTGTCACTTGTAGGTAAGCCATTGCTTGTAGGTAAGCCCTTGCTTTTCTGTAAACTCCCACTTATGGATGAGCTGTGACTTAGGGATAAGCTGTGACTTAGGGATGAGCTGTAGCTAAGGAATAAGCTGTAACTAAGGAATAAGCTGTAACTAAGGAATAAGCTATAACTTAGGGATAAGCTATAACTTAGGGATAAACTGTAACTTAAGGATAAGCTGTCACGGGTGGGTAATGATAAGCAGGTTACTTAGGGATGATATTTCACTCCCTAAAATCCTCGGGTCGTCGGAGAAGTCAAGAAGTCAGACAAGCTCATCATCCATCAGCATCACCCCTCACAAAAGCAATACAACACATCAAAGATCATATAAAACTCGAATTCCTATGCTCATTTTGATTCCATGCATCATGAATTATGCTAATGTCCTGTTCCTACCCATCCCTCCCTTTCTCTTCCCACCCGCCCAATTCCATTTGGTACAAAACAAAAAACAACCCTATCGTATCTCAACCATTTCAGACAAGGCAAAGCAGCTACTCAAGGACTTCAAAGACCCCACAAAAGATATCTGCTTTGATTGCTCTTTCTCATAGTCTATCCCATTCCCATTCCATATACAACACAAAAAACAACGCCCATTTTTTCAAAGAGGAAGAAAGAAGAAAAGGCCCAGCTGCTTCAGCTAATCGGTCTAATATACACAATGTAAAAAAATCAAAGGAGTCCCCAGAAAAAAAAGCTTTTGGTGGCAATGCAGAGAAATTGACTCCAAGCCCAGAGTCACCCTGACATGCGGTATAAGGAGCGTCGCTAAAGTGTCAAATAAAAGAAGAAAAGCAAAAGTGTAGTTTCAAAATGAAAAGTGTGTGTAGGTGCCTCAAGCACTGATGACCGTGTGGACTGGTGGTGTATGTAATCGCTCACTCCCAGCATCGGTCTCACTCCTTCCTCCTGGTTCGAGGTTGGCGCCGTGTCTCTCGAAAAATTCTTCCTGGGAGGGAGACCTAGATCTTTCGGGAGTATAGAAGACCGCTTGTTGTCGGCTAATAGGCCTGCTAATATAGCCGTCCTCATCTTCGTCCTCAACAGGTGGTAAAGGGGTACGTCTGCCATCTGAGAAACTCATCGCAGCCTCGCTATCTTCGCCATCAGAAGTAACAATAGTAGGGATACTAGAGCCTTGTTGGAGTCGCTGACGAAGTTCTCTAAAACTTCTTGCGGCAGCAGTGTCTGTGCTCGCAGCAGAGCCGTGACGATCGTGAAATTCGATTGGCTCCGCCAGCATGGAGCGGAAATCGTCATTGATAGTAGAAGATGCAGGACCAGGCTCATCCTTGTTTGTTTGTTTTCGCAATCTCAATCGTTCTTCCGGGGACATGCTCTGAAGCTCTGAGCCAAACGTGATGACAGAAGCCTTCTTGCCATGAACCACGAAGCTGCCAGTTCCGCGGGACAGAACATCATCCCTGTTGCCTTCCTCGGACATGCCAGCGCTTGATGAGGAATCTTTTCCCTTCTTGCTTCGATGATGAGTAGGAACGTGAGCTTCTCTAAGGGTACGATGTAGACTTCGGCGTATTTTCCCTTTGTCAAGTTTTTCCTTCTCGGAGTTCGGGGTTTGATCCTTACTGTCCTCTGCGTCAGGAACGATTGAACGCTTCCTGCCAGGACTTTTCTCCGCATCCATCAGGCCGGCTTCCTCCAAGACTGCTTGCTCTGCTGCATCGACTTGGGGCGTCTCAGGGCGATCCTCAGCAGAGAGTGGAGACTTCAAATCAGGCTTTGACGGGGTTGGTACTAAACTTGGGGTCGAGGGCACAGAGTTTGTCGTGATTGATGCCTTTCGAGTCCCTTGACGGGGTTCAAAGTTCATAGGAGGGAGCTCCCACGAAGCTTGCTGTTTATGGAAGCTAGATTTACTGGCTAGCTCGGGCGGGGTCTGAAAGACATCGTCCATTTGAGCTTCATCCTCTGTATGGGGTGTTTGCGGTGTTTGCGGTGTTTGCGGTGGGATCGCAGTTACAGGTCGGTTTGCGGAGTGAGTTGTTGGGGAACGGGGTGTGCGTTGAGTTAGAGTACTGGCCTTTGAGTGTAATCTTGCCAATGCTGAACGATCTGCAGGCGAAGGTTCTGGGGACGCTATCTCTGGCTTTGGCACAACGGTCGTATCTGATGGATTCTTCTCCTCGTCCAGATCCATCACCAAAATGTCCCGATGACACTTTAGGCGCCATATTTCCATCCTTCCCCATTTGAGTTGAGCAGCTATGCGCCCTGCGGCAAGTATAACCTGCTCTCGAGTCTTTTGTTGAATTGGAGCAAGGATTTGAAGATGTCGAGCGTTTCTGAGCTGAGCATCAAGCTGTTTCACCGCACTCTCTAGCTTCTCTTCAGCTTCCAATATCTTCTGTTGCATGATCTCTCGACGGGCGGAGAGAATGTCTTGTGCCATCTTGTTGTCGATCTTGCCACTAACTATTGTAACTTCTCCCGTTGGGGTCTGGACAGATCTCGTCGAGTCATTTTGGCTGTCCAAACGGCGGATACCCCTAGTTCGTTGCCCGTCATAGTTGCCTCCTACAACCCCACGCATGCGGACACCGGAAGTCCTAAATGCAGCAGCATAATTAAGCTTCGCAAGCCAATCGTTCATATCTTCTTCGTTTTCGGCAAGAAAAGTTTCCTCGAATCCTCCATGGCGAACGAAAATAAACGCATTCTTGTGCTTTTTGTAATCAGAATCAAGTAGAGCCACTGCATCGTCCGTTGACATCAGAGCGTCTGGTTTGAATTGATCGAGTGGGGGCTTGAAAATGACTGGTATACCGTCATGCCCCTGCTTGTTGTGTGCCTCATGCTGTTGCATCAAACTCTTGATCCACCCAGTATTGCGGAAAAAGTAGAGCTGTGCTCCTGTGAGAATAGCTCCCCATTCCTGCCATGGTGACCTTGTCTTCTTCTTTTTCGCATCCTTTCGCCAGAGCAATCCAACCTTTGTTATCTTGATATCAACAATTCCAGGGTGGGCGTCTTCTGGGTTAGGTTTATCGGACATGAAAGCATCAGGTCGCGATCGAGCTGATACAATTTGCAGTACACCAGTCCTGAAAAATGTCTTTTGCAGATCTTGGAGATTCAATTTTGGAGCTGTCCCGAGGTAGCTGTAGTGTTCTTCGAGATGCATAACTTCCTTCAGGTTAGGTCTCAGCGTTTCTAATTTGCTATCAATGATGAGAGTGTATGGGTCAACAGGCTCCTTGGATGGGCGTTTCGCTGGGTCCGCAGTGGCACGTGGAAACATCTTCTTCTTTTTTGTTTTGTGCTGTATTATTCGCTCGCCATTAATATCAAGGTCATCTTCCACATGAATGAAAGGCGTGTAAGAAATGTTATCATAAAAGCATTCTAGAATCTCGTCAAATATACCCTCGCCTTTGGTGTTTTTCAGATAATCCGGCTTCTGCATCTTGTGTTTGTTGTTCTTGTTGAAGACGTCAGTATGGAGAATTAGAAGTGAAAATGCAATAAAGTAGGCCTGGTCTGGTGAAGCATATATTCCAGGGTTGCATTCGTGATATCGGTTTGCAAAGCCCTGTAAACATCTATCGATTTGTTGTGTTTCCTTTGGCAATTCAACTTCCATGAGGAGCTTTCGGATTGCCATGTCCATTGGGTCTCCGAAGAATCCAAATCCTCTCATATAGCTTCGTAAAACAGCTTGAGAGAATGGGTCGGTGCCTTTGGATAGCACACTAGCCACAACACCTCTGCTAACCGCTTCCTCAAGGCGTACTAGATACTTTGCAGGAGTGTCGTCTTCCAGTCTTTCGGGCAAGATAATGGTAGGTTCTCTGGTGATCTGAATAGAGTTGTTTTTCGAGGTGCTTGAGCCAGGTGTGGCTGGACCGGAGTTGCGTGGGAATGGTGGTTCAGAATTCTGGCGAAGACGGGCGGAAAGACCAAACAAATCACCAAAGCTCTTCCGACCAGTGGAAGTCGAGGTCCGGCCGGATGCTGGTAGAGTTGGAGTCGGCAGATTGTCATCACTGGGCATGTTGCGCAGAGAACTCAGCGTAGAAGATCTCCCACGCTGTCCAAGCCTATTTCGTTTTGGGGAAGATATAGACGATGCGGCCGATTCTTTTCTGAACAAGGATGGAACTCCCGTGGCTACGAATGCCGCTGAAGACTTCGCAATTGCACTGTGGGAAGGTGATGGGAGTGGAGACGCAAATCCAGCATGGGTCCCAACGTCATCAGTAGAAGATGGCGAGCGCAAAGACTGAACCGCCAGTGATTCATTACCTGGGAGAAGAGAAGAGGCAGCTGAAGCCCGAGACAAAGACGTCGACTGTTTAGGATTGCCAGTCTTTTGCGGAAGATGAGACAAATCAAACAAGGGCGCTGGAGTCTTCTTTCGACGAGGTAATCGGAAGAATGTAGTGGTGGTATGGACGGTATGAGTGGTTGTGGTGGTGGTTGCATATACACCATGATCGCCGGAACTCCCGTCGGATCTCGAGGATTCTGATAGTCGAGTTATTGGTAGAGCCAAAGTCGAATTGTTATCGTCTCCGTACGCGGGCGGTGAACCACCTGCTGTCTGTGTTGAGGGTCGAGTCGGTTCGTCGAAAGTAACTCTACTCTTGCTTCCCGACGCCGTACTTTCCGACATGGTCTTTCTTCGTTCCTTCTTCTCGCTCTTCTCGGATTTAAGGGTCGGTCTCAGTGATTCCTCTGGGTATGTGTCCAACGAGGACTTTGTTCGACCGGGTAATCGCACTCTCGATTTCTTCTTCGCGGGTTTTGTTACATTCATTTCCATGGTGGGGGCAGTGGTGATAATTTCTGGAGCTAAAGTGATAGTTGTCAGCTTAATGTCAGATCTAGTGGGGTTTCTCATGACTGACGTTGTGGGAGAGGAGGCGCGTCGGTATCCTGAGCAGCGTGGAGTCGTGCTCTGGCTGACAGTTGAGGATCTGAGGCATGGCGAAATCGTAACATGGAGAAACGACGATGTTTCGGGGTCTCATCCTGTACACCGGGTGAAATTGACCGCTCCAATTGCTCTCGTGCACTTTCCGCAGAGACTCGAACCGAAGATGGCTGGGAGGGGGTGGTTCCTGGTGCTAGGAATTCTGCGGCAGAGGGTCTCCGGGGAATTTGCTCGCTCGCTCTGCCATCAAATGCCGGCGAGTTCTCTGCAATGAGGGCATCGGGAGAGAGAAAGCTGTGACGTCGGATGTTGGCATCGCTCTGCGGCCCGCGGCGACGGAGTAAGCCTGGCATGAGAGGCATGTTTAGATGCCGGCCATGAGTTCATTGGTTTGGGAGGTTTTGATCGTGGTGGTGGTTTACGATGGTGTACGGTATCGCGCACCGTTGGTGATCGGGATGGGATGCGGTTTCTTCTTGCGAGAGATCGGGGACGGAGGTGGAAGCTGGAATTGATGGAGGGCTGGGAGGAACCCTGCCTGGGCGCCAAGTGCCTACGGAGGAGGTACGTACTCGAGTACTAGTACGCTCAGATGTGCAAACGAGTGACGAGGGAACAAGGGTGAATACGGACGTGTAAGAAAGAATCAGTCAAGATCTCGAAATGTAGGAGTTGTGGTGTGGTGGTGTTTTGATAACCCCTATGATGTTGATAGGAGTTGATCAGGTATGCTGCGAGGTGGCCCAGGACTGGTTTCCACGTCTACGGAGGTGGACAGGAGTCTTGGGTACTGCGGGCAGGTGGGTTGCTGGGACAGAATAGGTCTAGATCCTTAGCGAGCAAGCCTAAATAGGGTACCTTGTACCTATATGCTGCAGCCACGACTCGACCCTTCTGGGAAGCTGGAGGCATAGATTTACATTTAGGGCTGTTTCTTATATACCGGTAGTTATTTATTAAGGCCTCAAGTAGAGTTTATACGATCAAACTTAACGCGTAATAAGCGCTTCAAAACAATTGGCTAAGTTCGTGATGCTGCCTTATACCAGGTTCAGGTTGCGTTGCTTCCTACCAAAAACCCATCAGCCGGGAAAGACAATGACAGCAGCCACGCGGGTGCCTGGCCTGGCTCAGCTAGCATCCCCCATCCCACCACCACCACCACCACCACGAAGCTCGCCTTTCTCCCACCTTCGTCCTTCGCCCATTTGAAGGCACCTCCACTTTCTTGCTGAACACAACTCCTATCGCCTTCGCAAGCACCTTGCGAACAAGTGCGCTATTGAAGATGCGTGATTTCTCGCAGTCCCAATACTTCTTCTCCCTTTCCTTCCTCGTCGTCGTCTTATCGCTGTCTACTACAATCGATGCTTTCGTGCTGCCATGGACCACCACCACCACCACCACTCAAATATCAGCCACCCATCCTCAGCCGACGAAAGAGCAACTGCGCACTCTCTTTCCCACCCGCAATGTCTTTCCCCAGCTAACCTGGCTTCGGGATACCGCCATTGAAAAGATCTTTCGCATACCCCCCACAGCTTCCAAAACCGGATGCGACAAGCCAAGTTTGGCCTCGCGCCCCTCGAACTCTCAACTGCCTGCAACCTTGCTCGCCAAATACGGAGGGGATGTGGTTTTGCGGTTTAATCTGACCACCCCAGATGAAGAATCGGCATTGTCTGAAGCGGCGGATACTTTGTTCTTGGATGTGTGGGAGTTTACCAGTAACTGGGCTGATATCCGGTTGAGGAAAGAAGATGTAAGTGAATCTTTATATTCCATGACTTGAGTTAATTGGTATCCCAGGTTCCATCCCTTCTCGGTTTACTACCAGAGTCGCTTCAAAGATCATACTCCCCTCTCATGCCGGACCTAGCGGATTCGATTTATCAAACATACCCCTCGGGTACCCGAGCCGAGAAGCGACTTTCCTCCTCCCACGATCGAGCTTTTACCCCGACATTAAAAACAAGAGACGGAGTGGACAACATATTTTTCAATGACTATCAGCCTCTTTCGGTCATCTCACCATGGATGCGATTAATGGCATCCATGTTTACAACCCATGTTCGTATGATTAGCATTGGGACAACATACGAAGGGCGCGAGATATCTGCCCTCCGAGTCGGCGTCTCTCCCAATCTTCCACAAGATTCGCCCAACCCAAGGAAGACAATTATAATCTCGGGTGGTTCGCATGCACGGGAATGGATATCTGTGAGTACAGTGACTTACGTTGCCTGGTCCCTGATTACCTCGTATGGTAAATCCCCAGCGATCACAAAACTCCTCCAGGAATTTGATTTCGTCTTCATACCTACCACAAATCCAGATGGATATGTCTATACTTGGGAAACCGACCGTCTCTGGCGCAAAAACCGACAAGAAACAAGCTTGAGATTCTGCCGAGGATTGGACCTCGATCGAACATTCGGATTTGAATGGGCCGGAACAACCTCCGAAAGCAACCCGTGTTCGGAAAGCTACCCAGGCGAAGAACCCTTCCAAGCCGTAGAAGCACATCGACTCGCGGAATGGGCGAAAAACGAAACAGAAAATAACGGAGTCCGCTTCGTGGGATTCCTAGATCTCCATTCATACTCACAACAAGTGCTCTACCCTTACTCCTACTCGTGCAGCGCCGATCCACCCAGCCTTGAAAATCTTGAAGAGTTGGGAATGGGACTCGCCAAAGCGATTCGCATTTCCAGCGGCGAACAATATAGCGTGGCATCTGCCTGTGAGGGGGCTGTTGTTGGAGGCGTTTCGCGGATGGAGACGGGTGGGGGATCTGCTATCGATTGGTTTTATCACGAAATGAAGGTCCGATATAGTTACCAGATCAAGTTGAGGGATACGGGGAGTTACGGGTTTTTGTTACCGAAGGAGAATATCCTTCCTACTGGGGAGGAGGCTTTCAATGCCGTGAAATACTTTGGCGATTTCCTTTTGGGGAATAAGGGGATTGAGAGTGTGATAGTGGAAGACGTCGTTGGAAAAGAAGCCCAGGAGGAGATTGAGGAAGTTGAGGAGGAGGAGGAGGATGAAGAGGCTGCCAACTACAGATTTGGCCCGGTGAGGTTGGATCTAAGAAGGAGGAGATGAAATAGTAGATTAAAGATGGGGAGACCTCGGATGTACGAGAGGATATGAGCGCGGGCGTTTTCGGTGTTTTGGTCGTGATACGGGTTACGGTTGACGGGTTAGGATTGTCATCGTGGGCTTTTTGGGTTGCAACGCATCCGTTCTTACGGGAATGAACAGGGTATATACTTTGTACAAATTAATTAATTAAAAAAAACTTGTCAAACTCGATTCTGGACAAACTGAAATGCGTCAAGTATCTTGATAATAGTGCTTGCATATCTTCGATGGAGTCGTGGCTACTCCCCTTGGAATTAGCCGAGTTTGGATACAGGACCTGCACTCCTGGTGGACAGTAAAGTGGCAGTGAATAGCAGGTTCTGGTACTTCAATGCAATTACTCTGGATAGACGCAGTTTAAATCGCCACTTTTTTTACTTTTTCTGCCCACCAAGGAGACAAAGTGGAGAGAGGATGAGCAGCTAATATAATTGTCTAAAATATAACTTAACTTCACCTTATGTATTATCCCAATTATTTAAGACCTGTGATATTAACATCCTGAATAAGTGACTCGTGAATTTAAGAGTCTCGCTTCGTCTAAATGCCACCTTATACACAAAGGTTTAAAACCAATGAAAAGGGGGGAACATAAGTAAATATAATCAAAAATGAAGTTCGAATTCGTGTAGTCTTTATTTTTAGTGTGAGGACTCGAACGCAAATAGTTTCTTAAGGTGGTGTTTAGATTTATGTATATATACTTTAGACTCCCATGATGATACGAATAGCCTCGGAAGGAATCCATCCGTTTGAAGAATTATATAGACTTGGATCAATGTTGCTCGACTAAAGTTCATCTCTTTTTAATACATCTTCGATGACTCGAGCAGCGTGCAAACACTTCTCGTCCTGTAACCGAGGAGCGACAACCTGAATGGCACAAGGCATACCATCGGAGACCACTGGATCATCTAGCGAATAAACTCATTAGAAAATATCTTTCAGACCCTGAGAAGCAGATTAAAAATAGATAGAGTACTTACAACTTGCTCCTCTAGCTGGTGCTTTAATGACGAAGGAATCTGGATCAAGGTCTTTAGATGCATTACTGTATGGTATAAGACAAGCCGGATACTATAATTCTCAAGTCAGAAGAATCCTCATAATCCACACGTCAAAATACAAAATACTAACATCCAGCAGATTCCACATGCAGGCATAAGCAGGTACTTGATGTTTATCATGCTCCACCGCGGTATGTTGTGCCCCAGGTCCCAGGATCACATCCAACTTCTCCTCTTTGAAAACTTCCCGCCAGGCTTCTTTGTAATCGTGTATCTCGACATTCGAAGCTGCGAGTTCGAGGACTCCGTAGATTTCGTTTTCGGTGCGCCGCTTTAGGGATGGGATTAAGGGCTCGTTGCTTGCGTCGATGTTTTTGATTGGTGTGGATTCTGGGTCTATTATCATCGTTTCGGTTGCTAGGCGAGTTCCTAGAGATACACTCGTGGGTGCAGAATACTCTAGTTGTATAATTGTGTGGCCAGTGGCAGTAAGAGCTTTGGTAGCCCTTGTGACTGTATAATTTTAAGCAAGTACCCAGTTAAAGTTCGTTTGCGCATTTTGCGGGCAGGCGAAGGAACAGAACACTCACTAGCACGTCGAATTGGTGGGTGAAGTGGAAACATTGGGTCTTCGGCAAGTATTCCAATCCTGAGTGCACTTCCGCTGGAACTCGAGTTTTCATTTTTCCAAGGTATTGGATGGACATCCGACTCATCCAACCAGGGTTTTGTATCCAACACCGCTGACATGAAAAGCTCGAGATCGCTCAAGGTAGTTGCCATCGGTCCAGCACTAGGAAGCATTCCCGAAATTCTACTAATTCCCTTCACACCAGGATTTGTTTGGCCACCCCAAGGAAGTCTCCCCGAAGATGGTTTAAAGCCGTATACACCACAACAAAGAGACGGGGTGCGAATTGAGCCTGTTTTTCGTCAAGTAGATGAGCTGACTTTGCGCACATATAGTGACTTACCTGCAAGATCAGTTCCAACGCCAAGGATTGATCCTCTCAGTGCAATGAGAGCTCCTTCTCCACCACTGGAACCTCCGGCCGTGAGTTTTGTATTAAGTGGATTGAGTGTTCGTCCGAAGATATTGTTGTGGGAATCCGGAGTCTTGCAAATTAGTAAATCGTGTAACTATATTGAACGTGAAACTCACCAGTACTGCTTGTGGGACATTAGTTTTCACGTATAGCACTGCACCTAATTCCAAAAGAGTGTCGACGAGCACCGAGTTCCTCTCAGGGGTTTCGCGATCAAGAAAAGATACAATTCCAATTGTAGACTGGACGCCCTTGATGTTGAAGGAATCCTGTGGATTTGTCAATAAGGCAGAGCCTAAATAGTGGAAGTTTCTCACCTTGAGGCTTATCGGCAGCCCATGGAGGGGCCCGAAGACCTTCTTTTCTTTTGCCAGATAGTTGTCCAAAAATACGGCTCTTTCTTTGGCTTGGTCGAACAGGGTCTCCGTAAGGCATGATGTCTGGCAATCAATATATTTCAGAGTTGACAGAAAAAGCTGGGAGAGTTACCAATTGTTGAGCAATCGCTGCCCTCTTGCAGAAGGCAGCTGTCACTTCTGTGGAAGTCAGGGCACCAGTCGATAACTCATCCAGGAGTTGTTTCGCATCATATTCTTCCGTGATTTTCAACTCTTTCTCAGTCAAAATACCACACTGATGGGGTATTTCAAGGACGTTTGACGAAATAACGACGGTTGAAGGAAGAAGCCATCCAGACGGAATTGCGGCTTTGACGGCCAATTGCTTTCTCGCAACCTTCATCTGCCATGTCTCCACCTGAGAATTATCCATAAGAATGACGGGGAAAAGAATAGACAGCAAGTAAATAGAGCTCAAAAACTAGATAGGTACACTTGTGGTATTCTTGAAAATGGGACAAATTGTGCGAGATCTCTCAAGACTACCGGTAGCCAACATGACGAAAATCGCATTGATTAAAGTGGGATACCGATGAGTGGGCATAAAATAGCAAGGCCAGCTCTCGAAAAGGAAAAGGAACAACTTTCCTTCTGGGAATCCTAAAATGTACTTCGTTTAGGAAACGTCAGAGGAAAGGGTCTGAACGTCCTCGCTCATTTCAGAGCGGGACCGCGGGGACAGGGAGGCCACATCTCGCATTATACAGCCAAAATTCTCTGCACAGCTGGAGTAGACTGCTACTACGACCGTTCTCGAAGAATCTATTTGGAGACTTCCTCAAAAGCCTCATTTCGGCGGGGGCAGTGAGCGAATCAGATAAGTAACCTAGGCGCCATAACCTACATCTGCCGAGCTATGGACGGGTGCGGCAATTGCTAATGAGCGTCTTTAAGAATGAACCAGTGCAGGTGTTTGAAGGAGGTCAGCCTCTTCAGCACTGAGTTCGCGAAGTATAGGTAGTTGAAGAGAAGCTGGCGCTGGCAAGTCACCAGCCACAGTTGTGGCGTGGGTGGGATGGTGACCGCTCTCCCGGTGGACAAAAAAAGCTACAGTAAATAGATATTCGTGGCTGTTCATTGTTTCAACTCTGTGGGATAATTACAATTAATTGCTCTAATTATCTTGGTTAATGGTTTTGATTCTCTTAATCATCTAGAGAAATTACCTTGAATTACCTAAGATAGATGGGATAATGGTTACGCAGCAGGTACGCTTTACTGCCACTTTTCTGTCGACCGGGAAGCCGGTTAGTACAGTAATAACCGTGGACTATCAGCTTCAATGCTTGCCTGCCTTATTTTGGCCAACTTAGGAAACTGGTGGCACCCATCACAAAGGTACAGTCATACCTAGACTTCCTTACGCCATCCCTAAAAAGGCTTACGACCTACATTGATTATGGCACCAAGCACCGACTGCGGGGTCGACGTTGATCCACCTACAAGAACTCGAGTAGCTTCCTCCTTTCGAGTAGACTAAGTATCCAAAATAACCCCTTCGATTCCTAGGATATTCTACACATCCAGCAATGGCAGAACCCGAACAATTCAAAATCTCAATTCCTCAGGAGAAGCTGGACAAGCTCAAGACCAAGCTCTCTTTAACAGAGTTTCCAGGCGAACTCGAAGCCTCGGAATGGGATTTGGGGGTTCCCTTGGCTGATATGAAAAGGTTGACAAAGGCATATGAACAATGGGATTGGAGGCAGGCAGAAGAACGATTGAACAAAATTCCACAATTTCATACTGCCGTCAAGGTGGATGGCTTCGATGAATTAGACATCCATTTCGTCTGGCAGAAGAGCGAAGTCAAGAAAGCTATTCCTCTTCTCTTTGTACATGGCT
Organism: Hymenoscyphus scutula; assembly: GCA_001399465.1. Classification (NCBI taxonomy): domain Eukaryota; kingdom Fungi; phylum Ascomycota; class Leotiomycetes; order Helotiales; family Helotiaceae; genus Hymenoscyphus; species Hymenoscyphus scutula. Next base: position 47,332 of record LKTO01000207.1, read on the forward strand.
GCAAGTTTTTCCATATTCCAAAAGCATCAACATACTCATCCTTCATAGGGCCGGGTTCCTTCATCGAAGTCCAACATATACTTCCACTCCTCTCAAGTCCCGATGGACCAGCCTTCCACATTGTCGCTCCCTCCCTCCCGAATTTTGGCTTCAGCTCAGGTGTTAAAAGCCGCGGCTTTGCGCTCTCGCAATACGCCGAAACCTGCCACAAGCTCATGCTCTCCTTGGGATATAGCGAATATGTGACACAAGGAGGTGATTGGGGATTTTATATTACGAGAGCACTGGGACTTCTGTACCCGGAGGCCTGCAAAGCATCCCACATCAACATGATACGAGCAAGTGCCCCTAAAATTACTAAAAATCCCATCCTCAGTCTCCAACATGCCCTATCATCATACACGGAGAGGGAAAAGGCAGGGTTGAAACGCAGCGCGTGGTTTGAGCGGGAAGGTCGTGGGTATTTTCATGAACAAGCTACAAAGCCACAGACTTTATCTTACGGGTTGAATGATTCTCCTGTTGCTTTGCTGGCGTGGATTTATGAAAAGCTGCATGATTGGACTGATAGCTATCCGTGGACTGATGACGAGATATTTACTTGGGTCAGCATATATGCTTTCAGTAGAGCTGGACCCGGGGCTGCCCATAGAATTTATTATGAGGTTGCCCATTCGAAGGAAAAGGCGACTACCAGGGAAAGTGTGATGGGCTATATTCCCAAGGTAAAATTAGGTTTAGGTACATTCACCACTTCTCAAGCCTTTTTTAATTCTCGGTTTTGCTTATTTTGCTGACTGGAAATATAAACAGCTCATCAACCTAAGGAGTATCTTCCCATTTACTTTCTCTTGAATCATTCCTGAATCAAAACTCAACCCCGGCATTGAGAATCCTGACATGTTTTTTGATTGTTAATAAATGACTGACTCCCATCTAGGCTCTCTTCCATTCCTGCTATCTGGGGGGCAACCATGGGTAATGTAGTTTACGAGTCTTTCAACGATTCCGGGGGCCACTTCTATGCAACAGAGAAACCCGAGTTGTTAGCGAAAGATCTCAAAACGATGTTTGGCAAAGGTGGCGGTGCTTTTGGTGCTGTGAAAGGCAAGAGTGGGTACGATGAGTTATAAGAGAAGGGCAGCCTGGTGGGGTACTTGATTTGTTGATTTAGTCAAATTCATATCCTTTATTTTTTATAGAGTCGATGATTGCTGCCACTTTTTCTCATACCAATTTTGTTTTGACTTTCATGACAGTCCCCCCTTTTCACTATACTCTGAGGCTTATGCTACGACTATGGTCTTTTGAAACGTGGGCACGGGCCATGTAAATACATCGGGCTTGTTTCCAGTAATTACGCTATGGAATAATGACAAATTCGGCTCAATGTTAAACGAGGAAATCAATCGCCTACCCACTATAATAGTGCGCCCACAACACTCTACATCTTTACTCAACTTCTGAACAATAATTTAGAAACTTTCCACAACAAACCTCAGGAACCATGGCAAACACCACAACTCCCTCAAACAGCATCACAGCCAGCAAACAAGAAAAAGTGTCGACCGAATGCCATCACTGTGAAAACGATTCTCATGGGCAGCGTGCACATATCATCTTCTGCCTTTTCGCTATTATTTTTTGCACAGTCTGTCTCTTTGGCACTGACATGATGACCATGACAATTCTTATTCAACCATCCCAACCGCTAAGAGAGTTTACCATGGCAGCAAGAGTCACTGGTGTGATTTTTTCTCGACTTCCTATCTTTATATTTTATGAGGGCAACTCTGGTTGAAGTGGTTAGGAGCACTTTGTGGAGGTCACTAGATGGGTGTGGATGGCAGAGGAACTCCTGGCAGACATGACTGGGAGCTGGATGATGCCTGGCCCGAAATATAAGGTATGCAATGTTCTTAAAGCAAGAAAGTTGTTTAAAACTGACATGAACACTTGCTAGCCATATTTGAAAACCGAGGGCAACATCGCGCTTCCTATGTAATACTTGTATTACTTCGCTAGAGGAGGAGAGTCTTGATTGAATTTTCTTCTCATAATTATGTCACTTTACCCAGAAAAACAAGGGAAGGCGCGTTGTTTGGACTTTTCGTGCGAACACCCACCTTTAAATTGGCTGCTACATGAAACCTCTTATGACAATTAAAAGTATTGTTCTAATCTGGCATAGAGGAAATATAAACTTCCCTTGTTTTCCGAAATGATCTCGTTGCTGTTTGAGGTATTATGAAGTGATTCTGTCCAACCTAAACTTCTCCACCACATGAAAATATTCACCCGGCTGTTGGGAAGAAATAATAAATTAAGGGGAGGGAGTTTGGTTTTTGTATTGTTGGTTGAGAGTTCTGAGGTCTCGTGGACGATAATCTTGAGTTTGTAATTGGAGGGGAAGTTGTCGGCTGTTTTTGAGGTGATTGGTCCTCTTCCCTTCGTTTTCTCTTAATTGAGTCTTTGACGTTTGGGGTTTGTAATGAGATACCTGTTTAGGGGGAGAAGTATGGTACTACCAAGTATCGACAAGATATCCCCCAAAGCACTTTTATTTCTTTCTAGGCATTCGTTGTAGCACAATCTTAGCTCAGAGGAGTTCTCCAGAAAAGTCAAGTAATATTCGATGGGTTCTTTGCAGACTTTCTTGACCTCGCCGTGAAATGTTTTGTTGAAGGTGGGCATGATAATATGTTTGATTATGTCATGGCGGGGATAGTAACAAGTGAATACGGACTTGGAGAAACAAAAATAGCAAGCTGATCGGGAAACCAGGCGACATGACAATGATCCCGTTGTCAAGAGAGAATCTCTTGACAAAAGATACAAGAGAGACGAGAGAGAGAGAGAGGCTTGAATATAAAACAAAATAAGTTGTCCTTTGGAAAATTGCCTCTATGATTCTTTTGTTTGTGGTGGGTCCTCAAATTGTTGCAGAAGAGCTGCTTCAATCAACTGGAGCATTAACGAGATCAGAATTATTGGATGTTAGCCAAAACGGTGTCGTCCTCCGTCAGTTTTGCGTATCGAACGGTCTCCTTCCATGCCCAATCGCCCTTTTGCGCATCTCTAGTCTCCACGCATGTCTCTAGCGGATTCAAGCCATGAAAATATTTAGCCTTCGGAATTTCCCCCAATGTCTCGTCAGCATTAAAGGCAGCCCGTAGAACATGTGCTGCCGATTTCTGTGTGCTTCTAGCTTCCCCATTTGGAAGTAACCATGCAAGAAAAGGAAACCAAAACTTAAAAGCAAATACACGAATGAACCATTGCGAACGACGTGCGATCCCTGTAGGCATAGTTCCGGGATCAACTCCCAAAAAACATATGTTCTTTAAGGAGGTATCTTGATTCATACGTCGTGTCAGTTCGTGCATCCACATAACGCAGAGGAATTTGGAGACTCCATAACGACGAAAGCCACCTCGCCATGAAGGGTCTTCATGTGTGGAACTCCAAGTGCCTTTTGCAATACTTTCGAAAGTCTCGCGATTGGGAAGGATGGTCTGGTATTTTGCTTCTTTAAATGCATTGCCTAGTTTATTTCGCTTGTCGTGGGGACTGAGGTGAGGGGTTAGTATCATTCCAAGTAATAATGGAAGTGTAAAACCTACTCGTGTGCCTGGCTACTTATTAATACAATCCGTCCAGACTGTTTATCCATACTCTTCAGCAAGAGCAATGTAAACAACCAATGTCCCAAATAATTGACACAGAAAGTGAGATCCAGCCCATCCTTCGTCCAGGTCTGGGTGTTAAATTCTTCGAACGCAGCATTGAGAATCAACGCCCGAATAGGTGGAATTTCACCTGCTGAAATGCGAGTATTAATAGCTTTGGCCGTTTGTCGTACGCTGTTGAGATCAGCTAGGTCTAAAGAAGCGACCTCGTGAAGGTGAGTTGGAAGTGATTCAAAGACATGAGCGGCATTGGTGTTTCTGACAGTATATATGGCATGGTAGATTGCGAACTCGGGTGTGGAAGCGATATGTTTTGCGATTGCACTTCCCAGGCCACCACTTGCTCCTGTGATAACGATGGTACCTTTGCTGTCAGCCATGGTATGTTTAAAAGAGAATTAGGAGGTTGACAGTGTATCAATAAATAATAATCGGGTACGACCAAGAGGGGTACGGGGGTGTCACGGAGAGGCGCGCTCGTGGTGGACAAGAAAAGCGGCATTCAATACCTCCCTGTCCATCTTATCCGTTGTTCTCGGTTTCTTGGGTGATCCAAGTCAAATCTCCTTAAAATTTAGCACAAATTTCTTATCATTCTCCAAGTTACTTCGAATAATAGTCTCCCCTCGTCGTACAAGGTTGGAATAATAAGCTAGAAGGAAGGAACAAACCAGAGCTTTACTGCCGCTTTTTTGGTCCACCACGAGGGACGGTCACAACAAAAATTAAACGTAGGTGGAGCTTACCGCACGTGAGTAACATCACTGAAGTCTATACTGCCAAGTACTCGTTGAACTTGTTTGACGCCTACCTGTACTGAGAGTTGTTGACTGGAAAGGTGTTTTCTGTGTGTGACAGGTCCTCAAGTGCGTACTGTTATACTCGTCTAATACAACTTTTACTCATGTTGGATTCGGTTAACTTCTACAGCCGAAGAATAATGGAGACAAACTGACGCAAGAATTTTGGCCATTTTTTGGTGCAACCATCTATATTATTACTTCACGTAGTCTCGGACGAGCTGAAAAAAATCGCTTCCTGCTCTCGACGGACAGACACCAAAAGAAAATCCCACCCGCTCATACAATCCAGAAGCTAAGGATCTAATCCAATATATTTTTCAATTAGAGTATCCACGGAAATCCAGAGATTCATTGATTTAAATGAAAGTTAAAGCATGATCATGAAATGCATGAGATATTTTGGGTACGCGGCACAGGGTATCTCGACAATTTCCCCCATGCGAGTCCTCGAACCTGAGATCAGTAGGTTAGCTAGAATCCCCAGTATAGCCATCCAATCATGCAGATAAACTCGACGAAATGACGCAGCCAATGCAATTTTCATAATTCACCAATAAAGCAATTATCCAGTTGAGCTGGGAAAGTAGAGTGTCCATACACAGCCACAATTTTTTCTTTTTCGAGTCAATACTTGCCCAAATCTACCAAGCAGATTACTTATGATATTGTCCAAACCGAGCTAAAGCGAAATAATGGACAGCTTCATTCCTGGGAACGCCAGCCTCTATGGGCAAATAGTAAGGAATCTAGAAAGGTAAAAGGGGGCGAGAAATTTCCTCGCAAATTGTTGGTTACACAATGACCCAGACTTGGTACCTAAAACCGAACGGCTTGGTACGAAAGGGGGTTTTGAAGGTCCAACATTACACAAGTTGTACTCTAGAAACAACCACAAACTGTAAGCTAGTATTGTACTTAGAATCAATAACAAGATCATCACATGAGCTTGACGTGTCTGTGAGATAGCTCGTAGGATATGTGAGAGGGTAAGAGGAAATTTTCAGGAAAAAGGGTGGTGGAATTTCAACGGTTCATTGGTACACTCATGGACGTAATATATAAGGATTGTACTCAAGTTCACACGTACACAAAGCACGCTTGATGATGTAACCATTTCCCCAGCAGGTATTTTGGTCTCTCAGGGGTGGACTGGCTCTGTGTTCATAAGGTTACTATCACAATTGAGTAATAAGAGCGGCACACTACTGAGTTGGTAAAATAAATGTCTTAAACGTAAATTGAAAAACTGGCTGCAAATCGAGGTTTGTTTTTCTAGCTTTGTGGGAGAATGAGGTCAAAGTTGAATGTCCCTGCCACCTATTTCGGAAGTCAAAGTTCTATTTTTTGACCTACATGAAAAGTTACATTATGATTCTGAGAAATGCATAGGTGGAAAACAGATATCGGCAAGGGAAGAAGTAAATACATATGCGTTCTTCGCTATGCCTCTCTGTTCCTTCTCTCCTCTTACTTGGGGGAAGCGCGAAGCCATTGTCCCAAAAAATCTCCAGCAAATTCTCTTTATTCTCGAAATTGTACAGTGGTTTGAGAGAGACCATTTGGTTACTCTTTGCAATTGATAAAGGCAAGTATAAAGTAAGTGCAGGGGAGTTATGGGAAGTTCCGACAAAGAAGTAAAGCGGATGAGCTAGTATACCTATTTTGGAAGACTGCTAGGGTCTTTCTTATAACATAGACATAAGGTAAAACGTTGTGAGAATTTTGAAATTATAATATTGGATACTTTCACCAGACTTACAGTCTCTCTGAAATCCACTTCCACCATTTCTCAGTAACAGGACCATCGCCTCCCGTAACATTACCTCCCGCAACCTCAATCAGGACCTCAAATTCCTCCATCTGGGTAAACTTGAAATTTGAACTGCCCACCTCCCCCAGCCAATCATCCTTCTCCTCATCCTCCATCCCAATTCCAGAGTCCAACAATCCCTTACTCCTCGAAACTCTAACCTTTGTAATCTCAGCCTCTAAACTGCTTTTCACAAGTGCCGCCGGAAGGGCAGTGAACAAATCCATCTTATTCGCCGCAATTAAAAGCGGAATCTCTTTCAGATTCTTAGCTGCCTTGTTTTTGCTCTCCATTCTCTTTTGTAGTGTTAATAACACATCGTGGAGGTAATCGGCTGTTTGGCGCAATCCTTCGTCGCCGGCGGAAAGGGTGGCTGCGTCTACGAGGAATATTATGCCCTTCAAGTTTTGGGGGTTGGTGAGGTTATCGAGGGCATGGTGACGGAGTTTTCCATGGCCAGGTGTATCAATCAAGAGAAATTTCTTATGGACGAGGTTCGCGGGGTCATTGACAGAGCGATATTTGTCGGAGCCTGCGAGGGTTCCCACGGGGAGATCGCATTCGACGGAAATGGGGGCTTGGGATGTGTGGGTTTGCGCTGGCTGTGTGCGACGCTCAAACTGGAATCTGTTAGCATTTATGATTGCAGGTGGCATATGGGGTTGGGGGAGGGGGAGGGGGAATCTGTACCGAAGTTAAGAGGGAAGTTTTCCCTGAGCCACTTGGACCTATGAGCAAGATGGAGGGGAGACTTGTGAGGCCACTTGCTCGAAAGACAAAGGAGTGCAGGAAGATGGGTATGGTGAACACAAGTACTAGAGCAATGGCCAAGGCAGTGGGAGATGGGCTCAACAGAGCATGCACCCATTCGGAGATAGCAGACATGGTGCCTCGAAAATATCTCGAAATATATTTTCGATCGTGTTGGTGTTGAACAAGAAGGAGCGCCTTGCAAGGCTTCGGCCGGTTTTGAGCCCCTGCCGCCAAGCCGGCAGCTCAGCCTCGTTGCTTGCTGAACAGCTGCAGTAACACTTTACGAGCATGGAGAGAGAGCAACGGCCCCCGGGTCAGCATCAGTAATCTGCAAAGTCACTTCGTCCTAAAGGAAAAGGTCCCTCACTCCGTACACAGAGGTATGACTTCAATAAACATCCATCCATAATATACCCTTCGAAGTACGATACAAAGCCCACTAGGCTTGCCGCCATTCCCGATTTCTCAAACCTTGCGACCGAGAACGCGGAATGTCTGGTGAAGATAAAACTACGAATTCAACAATTGCGACCAAAGGGGCACTCAATCTTTCCTCCGCCATGGCAAATGGGAAGGCTTCACCTGTCCCGCCCAAGCTGAGCGGCGATGATCATGTCGAGATGGACGATATTATTGCTGCCGGTCCGGTCAGTGCAGAGGAGGATATAATGCAACTGGCTCGCCTCGGGGATGTTCCAGCCATGGAGAAGTTGTTCGAGGACGGCAAGTTCGACGCCACATATTGCGACGAGGAGGGCATTACGCCCTTGCATGTAAATATATTCTATCATTTGGCAGTCGCAAGCTAATTCTTGTCCAGTGGGCTGCTATCAATAACCAGTATGCCATGTGCCAGTTTCTCCTGAAGGAGGGAGCCGATGTCAATAAAAAGGGGGGAGAGTCGGTCGCTACACCGGCCATGTGGGCAGCCCAACGATGCCATTACTACACCGTGCACCTTTTACTCGAACATGGCGCGGATCCTCTGGTTACCGACGTGCAAGGCTATAACATCCTCCACTTGGCAACATTCGAGGGAAATATATTTCTGCTGGTACTGCTCCTCCACCAGAACATACAGGTCGACATTCCAGATACCCATGGCCATACCAGTCTTATGTGGGCTGCCTACAAAGGTTATCCAGCCTGCGTGGATCTTTTCTTGAGATGGGGAGCAGACGTACACGCAGTAGATGAAACTGGATTTACAGCATTACATTGGGCTCTTGTAAAGGGGTCTCAAGGCTGTATACAAAAATTGATCGAATATGGAGCAGATCGATTTGCAGAGACTTCAACGGGTAAAACTCCTGCTATTACTGCGGAGGAGATGAAGACCGAAAGAATGTGGCACCGAGCCTTGATCGAGTGTGGTTATAACGATGATGCGATGCCCAGGACTCTTGAATTTCCCGGGAGTTCATTTTTGATGAAAGACAAAAGAGCTTTCATGACGAGATTCTTCTTCTTATTCCCCTTTTTAATCCTTTTTGTTATGATTATGATCTCGAGTCATATGGTAGTTTTTGCAGGCGTACCAATCGCCCTCTTTGCTGGTTATTCATTGCAATGGATTGCCACGAAAGTGATGGAGTATGCCCCAACTGATATGAGGCATATACACAAAACTGTAAGCTTACCTAATTCAAAATCTTCTGGCCAAAAATGCTAATTATGTAGCCTTGGTTGGCTGGTATCTTTGCTGCAACCCTCTTCTGGGTAGGACTAAGATGGTTGACAACCATTCTCCCAGGTAATCTTCTACTTCCACAATGGGGATTCAGTGCTAACCCGTTTAGCAACCTACTCCGCTTATCCCATAAGTAACCTTATGTTTTTTACTTCTTACACCCTGTGTGGATATTTCTACTTCTGTACCATGATTTACGAGCCTGGATTTGTTCCAAAGCTTGGTGGTCTTGGCCCTCAAAAAGCAGTGATTGACGAGCTCTTGAGCTTGTGGAAATTCGACGATCAGAACTTTTGTGTCCCATGTATGGTTCGACAGCCATTGAGAAGTAAACATTGCAAGCGATGTAACCGATGTGTTGCCAAGCATGACCAGTGAGTTTTCCGATATATGGTCGCCTATTCGACTGTACTGATTTTTTCCCAGTCATTGCCCTTGGGTCTACAATTGCATTGGTATCAACAACCATCGCCAATTCTTTCTCTACCTGCTCACTTTGGAGATTGGTGTCGTATTTCTCGTGAGACTAGCACTTGGTTGTAAGTTCATATGCATCGAGGTGTTGTACGCAATATTTAGCTAATCACCACACTAGACTTCACGATTATTACGGACACGACGAATGGAAACAAAGAATGCAACATTCTGGCTCCTGAGCTATGCCAAGTTGTAAATGCCGACCCATATACACTTGTACTATGTATTTGGGCAGCACTGCAATTAACGTGGGTCACCATGTTGATGTTTGTACAATTGGTACAGATTTCCCGGGCCATGACCACTTGGGAGAACATGAGAGGCTCCAATCATTCTCATGGTAGCAAAGCTTCAGCTGCCATCACTTCAGCACTTACGACGGGCACAACAAGCAGAACAGGAGCCCAAATTGGCGATACTGGCATGGGACCCGACCCTGCTCTGCCACCAACTCATGCTCCTGGACACCACCACCACAAGGAGGGTTGTTTCAAGCAGTGGAAAAAGATACTCGGCGTAGACACCTTCGTGGAAACGGCTTTGGGAGACAAGACTAAGACCCGACGAAACCGCAATCCATTCTCGACTGGATGTGTTGGTAACTGTAAAGATTTCTGGTGTGATCCAGCACCTATGTTTGGGCAGAGAGAAAACGGATCCGCCATGTTGGCCGGGCAAGCCGTGGATTACACGGCGATGTATGAAACGCCCCGACTGATGACGATGAGGTCGAGGGGCGGTGCTGCGTATGAGAGCGTTGGAAGTGATGATTCTGTATGATGTAATATTATGAAGGTTATGGATCGGGTTTTTGGTTGTGCGCAAGTTCGCAACGTAAATATTAATGAGCGAGAAGAAGAAATACCATGACATCTCTTACGCTTTTACTTTATTTTCGAAAGGCACCTACTCTTTTCCCGAAACTGGGCCTCGGGGAGCGAAGAGAAGCTTTTATATATCCGAGGTTGTCAACTTTGACAAGTCTTCCATGAGACCGAGATCAGAATATTTACCGAGACCGGAATATTTATTCAGAAGCACAAACTCCAAACATTCCTTCGCACGACGTCCCGGTATCACGGTCCCTGCATATTGAGAAGGCGAAAAGGCGTTCACGAGAAGCTCAGCAGCTGCAGCAGGCCAGATATTTTCCAAATGTCTGAGTCTCTCATCTCGGGAATGGAAGACGAGCCAACCACGTGAACCATTTCCGACCCAAAGATCCAATCTTGGAAATGCGGAATCCCGGGGCCCGGGAGGTCGATGCCATGCCATGCTCATCCATTTCCTGCAGGAACTTGTCGTGCGATTCGCCGAGTTCGGATGAAAAAAAGAATCTCATCCCTTCCCGCGGCGAGATAGTCCGAAGGCGGTGACAAGGGTTCAGGGGGACCCGGGAATGTTTTTTTTGTTGGTGCTGGTTTGAAGAGGATCCAAGTTTTTCCTGGCCATGACGGTCGAGCGATGGATTGATGAGAAACTCCACAATGTCTCTTCGGAGAGGATGGATAGCGAAAGGGCTCACAAATCAATGGATGGGACAACGGATCAATTTATGCAAAAATGATGAAGTCCACAAAATGTGAAAAATGGGAATCTTTTTTTTCTTCTGACACTTTCAGGGGTTCAGAGATCGGGAGAGTTCGGACTCGGATATTTCCCGGGATGGGAAGGGAAGCTGCTTCTTTGGGCTTAGTGCGCAGGTTGGCTGCAGAGGTGACTTGAGGCTGACTGTGAGGTGAGAACTGGCCTTAACGACATGCCTCCAAGGTGAAGCATGAAAATAGTTGAGCGGACGAGCAAAGTTGACCACGTCTCTCAACCACCCTCTTTCTTGCTACAGTTGATGCCATTCATTTGATTTCGCCATGTTCAGATTCCCAGAAGCCCCCTTTTCAAGACCGAGCCATGGGAGTGGAGTTCTTTGCGGGTTGTGTGGATTTGCCTTTGCTGTTCAGACCAATGGAAGTCCAAAAGGTGTCTTGATGTTTGCTCATCTCCCGGTTTCCGGCTTATGGTTAAGCTGAGTTAAATATGATATCTGCTGGGAGTCTGGGACCCTGGACCCTCAGGAGGAGCTCTGCTGCTGCTGTTTTACTTGTATTTTTGTTGCGCGTGCGAGGTTTATATGACGGTAAAGCTGTTCAGAAAAGTGCTTCTTTACGAGCTTTACGTAGCCATTGGGCCTTCTCAGCCAACCATTCTGTCACAACTTTATATCCATCCCTGGTGGCCTCCCTTCCTCTGCAATGTCCGACAACACCCGAGGGGGACCACTTCCGTCTAGGATGGTGTTGTCGTCGTTGGAATTTGGGTCCACTGCAATCCACCAGATGAGGTGGTGCAAGGGGCGTTTAAGCCTCAAGCGTGCGTGCAGAACCCTCTGAGAGGACGATATTGGCCCAAAGAGGCAACAAGCTACTCATCTCAGATCGCAGAGTGATAAGAGCTCGGGTTTGAGCAATAACCGAGCCCCCGTAGCGAGAGTCTTTGGCGGAGATTCATTGCCTCAGGAGTCAATTGGCCTCAGCTTCTGTTGTCCTGAGGACGAGAGCTTCCCAGCCTATCGTGAAAAATTTTCGTCCCCATCTCATCCACACCACTTTCCCTTCCAACCTCTCCTTCTCAGATAATACTCAAACCAAACCCAAACCATCACACATCTCTCCTGCTCTGCTCGTCTCTTGCTTCTCCATCTTCTCCAGATCCTGCAACAGTCCAATCAACCATCTCCTCTCCACCACACAACCACACACATACACAATGGCCGCCTCAAGAATGATTGCGCCAAAGATGGCCTCCCTCATGAGCTCAACCTCCGCAAAGGTCGCTCGCCCAATGGTCCGCAGCTCCATCAAGGCCACTGGTTCCCAGCGTGCTTTCTCTGGTTCGTACACCCTCCAATTCAATCTCACATAATACGATATCTTCACTTTCAACCCCTTGATCCCACTTCTGCCTGTGCCCACGGGCAGCTTCGGGGATCAATGGAATCATCAACATCCATCAATTGATTCCCCAATTCGTCATTTGCATTTCATCAAAAGCGTCAATTGGGAACCCTTAACTAACTTGCTCTACCTCCAGGTGTCTCATCCAAGGCCACCCCTTTCTCCGCCATGAAGCGTGCCCAAGCATCCCAAATCCTCTCCCACGCCACCCGTAACACCTTCGCTCAATCCTCCAAGCGTGGATTCTCCTCAGAGATTGCCACCGCCATGGTCCAAGTCTCCCAAAACCTCGGTATGGGTTCCGCCGCCATCGGTCTCGGAGGTGCTGGTATCGGTATCGGTATGGTCTTCGCCGCTCTCCTCATGGCCGTTGCCCGTAACCCAAGCATGCGTGGACAACTCTTCTCCTACGCCATTTTGGGATTCGCTTTCGTTGAGGCCATTGGACTCTTCGACTTGATGGTTGCCATGATGTGCAAGTACGTGTAAATTATCTATCTTTCGCTCACATCTTCGTCTGTACATATTACGTTGCAGCGGGATAGGGGAGATGATCTGATGCGTATCGCCTTTTCCTTTTTCGACCATTGTTTACCTGGATCTCCACTCATCTAATTTTTCCTTTGTTGATGGATGCATTTGAGAGTCTGTGCTGGGAAGGGATCGATATTGGGAGAATTTGGATGGGGCTGTGCTTGGGAGGGATGTATTTGAATTGGGTGTGGGCTGTGAATCATCGGTGGATGAGACAACGTTATAGAGGATGCTTGCATGGACTGGGTATAGATGATAGATCTGCACTAGAAATCGGGCATTAGACTATAGATTGTACAATACCTCCTTTCTTTAGTATGCATGGTCGAAAGCGTTGTTGTACAGCGGTCTAAAACTCTTCTCTGCACTCCGCTCTGAAAATAGAAAATCTTTTCAAAAAAACCAAAATTGATGTGTCTTTCCTCCCGTGCTGTGTTGGATGTTGCACGTAGAAGTAGGACTTGGAAGTGATGTAGCACCAGAAGTTTTAGCTAGATGTTCGTAGTTGAGATGGGTTTTTGTTCTCCAATTTTCCATTCCACGAAGCATTTGGGGGACGAAATGCTGATTATCCAATTCAACACGCACAATATCGCCAAGTAGGTAGCTTGAAAAACTCAGTGGGACGGTATTATTCTCTGGCTACCTATATGTCTATGATCAAATAAGCCCTCAATTAGCAATCCAATTTCTTCTTGATGTCCTTCAGTCCTATTCTCGTTACTCGTTGACCCCGATAGGTGCTCTTTGTCTGTATATCCATCTTGATCACTCCACCATCTCGGGAACTGAATAGCGAGGTTGTCGATGATCTTAAATAAGTGATACCTAATTCCATTGACAAGAAATTTGACATTTCCGGTAAAATCTAGCTTGGAAGTTGACTGTTGACAGGCTAGAGGGAGAAATAAAAGAAGGAAGGTTACCGGTATCTTCTGGGGGATTTAACGAGGTTTTGTTGAGTCGAAATTGAAAGTAAGAGTTTTTCGGAAGTTGAATGAAGGTAGACGATCTAGAACTAGGTTAGAAAGATGATTAGAAAGAGACGACTTGTTGTTGTCTAATTACTATTTTTTAATCTTTCTACATATATACCAAAAATCGACTAATGGCTCTCGTAAACTGAATTGAGTGTTAAACCTAGCTCTATATCTCTTGGTTTTATGATACCTGCATCTCTATAACCTCTATAACATCAAATGAAGGGAAAGGGGTTGGAATTGGGTACTCAGCGGAATTGGGTACGCTGAGCTTGCTTGCTTTTGCCAAAACAGCCTGTATGCAGGAGTCCTTAAACCGAGTCTTTGCTCTGGAGTCCGGACTTGTTTTGTCGTGGTATAGTAAGGTTACCAAGGGCATTTGACTAGAAAACTCAAGATTCATTTTGACGCTCTGGAATACTCGTTGCTTCCCAACCGCTTATTATTTAAGAAGTATGAGATGCCAACCCTAAGAAGCTTCTACGAATCGTTCTGTCCAATCACAGAGAGGTGGCACAAGTGACATGTGTTGACAATTTTCTCTCTTCATTTATATGATCTAGACTTTCCCCTTTCTTTCTCTAAAAAATATTCTGGATGTTGAATCTATAGCGATCTTTCCGATGATAAGCTCCAGACCAACGCCCTGCTCTCAAACACGGAGCCCCCTAAACCATATGCCCATACCCACACCACCTCCCAATGCTAGGTCACTAAATTATATTTTGGTCTGTTTGACCATCCAGCTTAGCAAGTCAACTTTTGTGACGACCGCAACTGGCTTCGACAATCCACCACTCTCAGCTCCCCCCTTCTCAGTGACAATAGCAGCACTGTTCCACTCAAAGAATTTGCTCAAAGCACTGATAGGAGTATCCATAGTAATTTCAACAAACTTCCTCTTTGGTGTCTTTTGTGTCTTACCATCAGAGTTGTCGATTCCATTTGACTTTGGTGGTTGGGTCAAATTGCTGATATCCTTTGGATCGGTGACGACCTCTGGGATTGAAGAGAAATCGAACATGACGTCTGATACGGGGCTTTTTCCTGTAGCACGACCGCGACTGATCCAGGATAGCAAATTTCCTAATGTGACTAGGCCAACGAGTTTACCACCTGTTGGTGCCAAAACTGGGAGTTGGTCGAATCCCTTTTCCCGCATGGTCTCGACTGCTTCGGAACATGGTGAGTCAGCTAAGACAGTGGTGACAGGTTTCAAACGGAGAGAACGGAGTGTTGCTCCTGAAAATGGGTCTTTGGTCTTCGACTCGATTGGAGAAGATGGGACTGTGGTTGGAGGTGTCGGTGGGAGAAGGTCATTGGCTGCGAGCCAGTCATCATCAGCAAATTTGCTGAGATAACTTCTGATGCTGTCTGGGAGAATGACAACAACGACATCTCCTTTCTTGAGTCCTAATTCTTTCACAGCTTTGACCATTGCTGACATGGCACTTCCACTGCTACCACCCACGAGAAGTCCTTCCTCCGCGATGAGCCTTCTGGCAAAAGCAAATGATTCAACATCATCAGTTTTGTACCAGTGGTCGACAGCCTTCTGATCAAGAACATCTGGAATAAAATCATAACCAATCCCCTCGACTTTGTACCCTTCGTTGGCGCGCTCTTGGTTCAGACTCTCTGGTACAGCGAGAATTGATCCAAATGGGTCGGCAGCAATAACCTTGATTTCTGGGTTGTGCTTCTTAAGACCCTTTGATAAACCAGTAATGGTTCCTCCGGTACCAGCGCCTGCTACAATGGCTGTAATCTTTCCTCCGGTTTGTTTCCAAATTTCCTCGGCAGTTCCAAACTCGTGGGCATCCGGATTATTTACGTTTGCGTATTGATCTAGGATATGCGAATTTGGGATTTCCTTCTGCAAACGCTTAGCGACCCCAATGTGTGATTCTGGAGAGTCAAAGGCGGCTTGCGTAGGAGTTCGAATAATGGTAGCTCCAAGTGCTCGAAGGACTGCGACTTTTTCGGGAGACATTTTCTCGGGGAGTGTAATGATTGTTTTGTAACCCTTGATGGCACCAACAAGAGCGAGACCGATACCACTAGAGGCTGTCAGTGGCAGTATCTCGCAGAAAACGAGTCTACTTACGTGTTACCGCTAGTTGGTTCAATCAAAGTATCTCCAGGCTTTATTCTTCCCGACTTTTCTGCCTCTTCAATCATCCGAAGAGCGATACGGTCTTTCACACTGCCTCCAGCGTTGAACAATTCGACCTTGGCGTAGACATCTGCTTCGATTCCTAGACTTTGGGGGATCTTGTTTAATCTGACCAACGGTGTGTTTCCAATCAACTCTGTTGCTGAATTGGCAAAGACCGCTGGTGCGGCAGGTTTACTTTCTGTGGACATATTGGTGAGATGGACAGTTAGAGCTCTGTAGGCTTCACGATCAAGACGAAGAAGAGGAGGGGTTGTCGTAGTGAGGCTACAAAGTTTGTGTTGTTTGCTGAAGAATCACCTCATGCAAATCACGAATCAAAGGGCCGCTGATACCCGCGTGGCGAGGGGTATTTTCTGCACGTGGTGATAAGAAACCCGTGGGAAAGATTTTACCGAATTGAGCCATTATTTAGAGAGATTTTTTAAATAGAAATAAGCGACAAGTGAAGACTGGGAGAAGTACAGGTAGCACTAACTGTACTTTGATATGACGTTACGAATTGCCGTTTCCGTCAAGTTCACTTTGGAGTGGGATAGACAAAAGTGGGTCAGATTGGATTAGTCATTCGCAAATGGTCAAGCCTCAACGCCTCAGGCGTCAGAAGCAGGAACGAGGCCAAAGTCCAAGATCTCAAGATTCCACCTCAAACAACGCCCAAAATCCCTCGTGTACTACCATCCTCACCGCAACTGCTGCGCATACCAAATTCGAATAACCTCTCTCGATCATTACCTACCTACTGTCCAACAGTCACTCGTTTCGCAGATCAACTGCTTTCCTTCACGATGCGTCTTTCCCGGGCAGTCCTACTCGCTTTGTTGGCGCCTTTCACTCTCGCGATACCCGTTATAACGGTTCCCAGCACATCACTCACAGCTAACACCCCCATCACAATCACTATTGCAGATTCTGGAGCGGCCCCTCTACTTGCCTCTCTTCAGGGTTACCAGCTACAACTGTACGCGGGAAATGATGCGAGCAAGACCGTCCTGTGGACTGATCCAGTCGCCGGGACCTTCGCAACTTTAACGAAAACCGTCACAATTCCACCAGCAATCGGTGGTATTGCCCCTAATGCATAGTAAAATCTCCATGATGTCCACACACTTCTCAACTTATTAACATTATTGATAGCTTCTTTGGAGTGTTGGCTACGGCCACAGCGGGCGGTACGATCACAACATTCTCCAACCGCTTCTCGATGGCTGGCATGACTGGTGCATTTCCTCCGACCGTCATAACAACCGGAATCACATCTACCGCGGGTCCACCAGCTGTCAATGCCATTGCACCAGCTGCCAACGCCCCAGGAGCTGCCATTGGAGACGGCGTTGCATCTGATTTTGCGGTCCCATACAACATGCAGACGGGAACTGTCAGATATGCGCCCATGCAACCAATCCCAGGAACAGCCATCACTAAAACGGCTACTACTCCCCTCTGGCCAACTTCTGCAGTCCAATTCGCTGCCACGTTCCTACCAGTCCCAACAATCGTGACCACCAAGACTCAAGTAGCTACCTTCAGTGTATCAAGTCATGCTAATACCGTAAGTTTTCCATTCCACAAATAAGCAATAGAGATAAATACTAACGTTCTCACAGGCTGCCGCCGCTTCGTCCCCCGTAAATGATATGCAGAAGTTCTTGAACCGCTGGAAGGATTGAGGATTGTGTATATATTCTCTATTATATGAAGATGGGAAGCATGATAGAATTTGGCCCCCTTGATTTGGGCATGGAGTATGGTGTTTTTAAGGTGTAACAAAGGGAATTGTTATAATGCGAATTTTATATATTTAGGTATACCACAGAAAGAATCAAAGATAACTTGAAGCATAAAGTCCAGACCTTCCAGTTCAAAAAATGACCTCATGCATCGCTAGCTTAATGGATATGAGGCGTGGCGAGCTTGTTTCTTTCTTGGATCTTGATTCTCGGGTGTTCTGGTTTTTTTGTAGTGAGGCTGGGAATTGATCTAGGAGCAGTCTTTGTTATTGCTTACTTGTCGTTCCTTGGAATGAAGAAATAAGGCCACAAGAGTCGCGATTCAAGATTCATTCTTTCCTTGCTATGTTGAAACTGTAACAACCTTACTCCACCTATTAGACGCCCTCCCTCTCTCTCTTCAATTTAAATCTGCATTGCTTCAATACTTAAAGAAATTCTTATAGAGGCTTCCAGATTTTGAGGACAAGGACTGGCAAGGGTAGTAAGCATTTGTGGAGGGGATACTCGGGTTGATAAGTTTTTCATTTTGGGCAACTGAGATTGATGAATAATTAGAACATCAACTAAGCTACTTACCCGGTTCAAAAGATCCACAGTGAATAGAGAGAGTGATGTGAAAATTGCCGGCTTTGAAAAAGAGACAATTTAAGATCGCTAACCGACCTAGAAAGTAACAAGTCAAGCTAGTTCTGGTGGTAAAAAGCCCCTAGAGAACCATAATCTTTCCTCTTTCGAGTGTCGGTCACCTTCTCTCATCGAATTGCACCTTTTTATCAGCGACAGCAAGATGTTTTGGATCCAAAAACCCCTTCATTGTGTCTTACTGTGCGCTGAACTACGACCCTTGCCCTGGTTTCCTTTGAAGACGAACCGAGTAATTTTCTATTGCGGAAATCCAACCTTTAAGTCGAATTTGGAGGAGAGGAACGAAGCCAGGAGAAAGATTATATACTAAAGCTAGTCCAAGTTGGCCTTAGAGACGGGAAGAGAAATTCTGCTTGCGGTCGTCGGGTCTTCTCTCTTGAATTAATGGATGCGATTGTCTATCTAGTTCAGCCCTCCCTCTCCCCCAGACTAAGTGTTCACAGCCATGAATACTATAGACTACTGGTATAAATATATACGATAAATTTATAAAATTGGCCCTCCGTCTGCCCAACTCTCCCTTCTGTCTCTTTTTGGATTTTAATGTTGGTTCTCTTTTCTCTGTCAGTATACATCAGTTCCTTATTGAAATGAGAGAAACGAGGGTTGGTTACACGGAGTATGTATTCGAGAAACTTCGGTAGCCTGCATCTGCCTTGCTGCCCGATGAGAGATTGTTTGTCTAGTGGGAGAAAATCAAGACACAAGCACAAGTTATTCCGTTTCTAGTGGTATTTCCTCATGCAACTCTTGAATTTGAATCTTCAGGATGTCGAGAAAAGAGAAGTCGTCGTGGTCGTGGAGAGCGGCAAACCAAGCAAGGAACTTTGAGCCCCTGACGACCCAGCCTGCAAACGAAGATTGGCCAGCGCCGGTAGAGCCAGCGATAGACAAAATCGAGCTTCAAACTTTGCTCATCGAAGCGGAATCCCCCACAATCGAAAATGTGGAATATATTGCGTCCTACAACTGGCAAGACATCGATTCCCCCACTATCTATGTGCCAGGTTAGTTTGCCACCTTGTGCCCCTGCTCGCGCTATGGGAACCAACTGACGATGCATAGGATCTCCTCCCGCCTGGACACCTCTCACACAAGAATCGAAGCTAAAGCCTGATCACGAAGATGTATTTCGAGATATCAATGCCGCGCGGTATCCGAATTATCCTATGGAGCCCGCCATTCGCTCTTTGTTTGCAATGCAACCAGAGTTTGATATGCAAGTTTTGGATTTGGTTGGTTGTGGTAGCACATTGGGTAACCTCTTGAGGTTTTCAGGGTCCATATCCAAACCTTTCCGCTTCGATGTAGATGTTGTGGGAGAAATAGTATTTTTCATACGGAAGGAGAAGTCCGCAAGAGAAATGATTACCGATCTGAAAGGCTACGGCCACACTTTTCCCGAAGCGTATACCACTTGGGACGCGGAAGTTCGGAAGTCATGCTCACATCAACGCCTCATCCAATATTCATTTGGAGGGCTTCGACTTCTTGTCCGATCAGAAACAGATGGGTATGTTAAGGAGGAGCCTGGTGTCAAACCATGTTCAGGCACCAGCGAACCTACAAGTATGGTGTCCGTGGAAAAAATGGACGCGGGTGTCAAGGACTTGTCTATGGACAAGTCGAGAGGCTCTGCGGAAAATGCCCTTCAATTAGAGGTTGCTGGCACAAGGCTTTCTCAGGACCAAATTTTTGATATCAAGACTAGGTCCAGCCGCAACATCCTTGACATGAGCGAGATATACCCACGCATTTGGGTCAATCAGACGTCTAAATTTCTCATTGCCTACAACACTTTTGGTGTTTTTAAGGACCCCCGGATCAAGGATGTTCGGCAAGATGTCCTCAATTGGCAAAAGGATAAATCTGCACTCTTGGCAAGATACCACGGTCTCATTCAGCGGATTATTCAGGTTGCGAGAAACTCGCCAGATCAACAATTGGAAGTACGTTGGGAAGGCCAAGGCCCTCTTTGCATTTACAAGCAAGTTGGAGATTGCAGGCGCGTACTTCCGGATAGTCTTCTGGAGCGTGTAGGGCAGTTTTGATTGTTTTATTTCTTGATTTCATTTACCAGGGGGCTCTCAGCCTTAGGTTGCAAAAGTTTATGGCACGTTCAAGTGAGTACTGTTAAAGTACGATATTTCTAATGGAGAAACGTTTTCCCTTTGCGAGTATCCAATCAGAGTAATTGATCTCCCTTGTCTTTCGGTAGTGGCCACGGCTCGGCTGTTCTGTCGGCCCATGCAGCTCCATTCAGCCTTTTTGCATTAATCTATCTAAACGAATCTGTGTCTATTTTTGAGATGACAGATATTGCAGATATTAAGCGTATAACAGCTGATGCCTGACGTAATTAACCGCAAGGCGGCCACATTTTTACCTCTTGGAAGTCAGTGTTGAGCGCCACGAATTCTCGCCTACACGATACTTCATACCATTCCGGATGTCGGAATGGTACCTTTGTGTCAACGGGTGCTATCTCAATGTGTCCAGATAAGCTTAATTTTGAAGAGCCCAGAGCGATAGATTCGGTCGAGATTACTGTTCAAACATGCCAAGGGGAAAATTGTCGTCGGCAAACAATTTGAGAGGAATTTGTTATATATCATGTCGCATGATTTTGTTATCAGAAGTCAGAAGTTCATTTACATAAATTTTTCAATTTCAAAACAGAACAAAGCCACAATTACAATATAAATCCTCGTGCTAAGAGCCACGTTGTTGGTCCAAGTGGCTAAACAAACATTTCTTGGGATCCCTGTGGAACCTGGTGACCCGGGAAGTTTACTTTGTCGGATCAGGAACATTATTGATAACACCATGAATCGTCCCTGCTTCAATATTTAGCGCCATTCTCGTGTTATGCTTCAGGCTAGGGTCGACATCTGTACTTTGTTGTTGCCTAGTGTTGCGGGGTGGGGGGTGTTTCTCTGACCATTTTCCACGAAACTAGTGACTATCACCTCACCAGTATCAGCAATCAGTATCTGTAATAGTATATAGGTGATCAAGAATCCCACAGAGTCCTCATCATCATCAACCCAAACCGGCAAGGATCTACTCAGCTCTTCATAAAAATCCTTAATTGACTCTCCACCAATCTTCAATAACTCCTCACTTCAGTAATCAAGATGCTCTCTTCACTCTTCACTTTGGCCCTTGCCACAGCCGCTTATGCCTTGCCCGCGGGTAATGCAGTGGCAGGCGACAAGCCTGACCCAAGCCAAGTCTCAATCAACAACATAGTCTACGGTGGTACTGGTTGTCCTCAGGGCTCCCTGGGTTCTTACATCTCGGCTGATCGTCAAACGTGGGTATTTCCCTTCTCGCCTAATCATACACCGATTTCTGTGAGATGATGAAAGTAACTAACAGTTGATTTAGCTTCACCTTGATCTTTGACAAATACGTCGCCTCCATTGGTCCAGGGGTTGCTGTTGCTCAAAACAGAAAGAACTGCCAGCTCAACATCGACCTGAAGTACCCGGGAGGCTTCCAATACAGCGTATTTAGCACCGTGTACAGAGGCTATGTTGGTCTCGAACCCGGTGTCAGTGCCGTTCAAGCTGCCAACTTTTACTTTTCCGGCCGTGAGTTTTCTCCCCCGTTTTCTAATCCTTTCTACATGTAACTAACCAGAATAGAAACACCTCAATGCACCACCTCGACCTCCTTCAAGGGCCCAATTGATGGCAATTACGAGGCGGTAGATACTGTTGACCTCACATCAACTGTCTGGTCTCCTTGTGGAGCTACTGCTGCTCTCAACATCAATTCGCAAGTTCGCTTGTCCTCCAGCAACCCCGCCGCACGCGGGCAAATCACTGATGATTCTATCGATGGGAAAATTACCTTTGTTGTTGGCGTCCAGTGGCAAAAATGTTAAGGGTTTATTTCTTTAGGGATTTGCTGGTCTTTTGGCTGTATTTTCGTTTGTTTGGAGCCTTTTCTTTTTCTGGGACGTTGGATTATGATTTGGTCTGTTTAAATCTCTTGGAAGCTTGAATCAAAAAAATGTAATTATCGTCCTCAACGCGGTTTAAATCTCAAAACTTTCAATTCTCCCAAGCTAATGGCACAATTGCTCTTATTCTCATAGCACTCTTGCTTTTCGCTATCTTATTCCTCTCGCACGTCAATATCTATTCACCTGTTCCTTTCTTGTGATTTGTCTATTTACACTAAGAAATCATTCTCAATTATCAAAAATGCTTGTAACTCCGTTTTTACTTTTTCCGATTAGACTAAGACTGTTATTAACTGACTCAATTATACCGCGAGTTCTATTGTCAGACTAGACTTCCCTCCTAGCCAGCAGAATCAAACAGGTAGTCACCGACACCTTTTTTTGCATACAACTTTCGGACCTCTGCAATGGAAAGGAGTAATAATAAGCAGCCTACTGCATGGTTCGGCAGAGCATACCATCCCAAAATCATGGCACATGACTTTACCACCACGTGACATCAACTCCCTTTCATCTGGAGCGTGAGTAGTGTAAAATAAAATGAAAGTGGACTTTCTGGAAAATTCGTGAAATGAACGATCGAGTCACTCGATCTCCACAATCATCAAGTTCATGACGGCCATGTAACACAAAATATTGACTTTGTGGCCGACGTTCAGCCGGATTTTGGAACTTAGCCTCAACGTGCCCAGGGCATTTTCTCTAGTACAACCTCATTCAAGGACGTCAACAAAAATGCAGAGCTTCAAGACCAACGACAACGTCACCTTGAGGTACATAGACACGGGTCTATCAGACAATCCCACTGATCTGAAAAAGCCTTGGTTGGTCCTGGTACGTTTCCAATGTTTCCTTCCCGCTACTTTCGATATGTTATGCATATTGTGATATAACAATGGCCGCTGCAGTGATCATCCCTCAACCATCATCTCATGTCCAACCGAGTGGGCCTTTTCGAAGGGTGCCTTGTACCGCAGATCTGCGTCTCTCCATGACATTTCATGGCCATCGCACGCTCCCGGCACCATGGCACACGAAATGTCACTTGAAAGGCCTTGCTCGCTTGGTCGTGACACTACCTATCCGTTCCTGTTCCATGCTGCATATTCAGAACATCATCCCCCACTTTTGTATCCCCTTAAGTTTCTTTTCGTTTCTGATATCTCATAATCTTTCGTCTTTGCAACAGAAATTTAATTTTGTTCGGAAACAATTGGGAAATCTGTATTTGCTCACACAAAGGCGCAATTTAGATTCATGGTTTCACTGGCTCTTCTGCCGTCTGGCAACGCAACATACCCGCTTTGGCAAAAGAGTATCGGGTCATTGCACCAGACCTCCGTGGGCACGGCGAGAGCGAAAAATGTAAACACGGGTATCACGTTATGAGATTGGCTCAAGATATCAGAGAGCTTGTACTCTCACTTCAAGGAAGCATCGGTCCAGACAGCAATACAAGCTGGAAGGCCATTGGAGGAAGTCTAGGGTGTTCAATTCTATGGTCCAACCACCCCTCTTCCCTCAAACCCCCATCGAGAAGCTAACCCTGGGACGAAATAGGGCATACGCCTCCCTGTTCACCACTGCGCCTTTTACCCATATGATTTTTGTGGACCAGGCACCACTTCAGAATAGTGACCCCGCATCTGGTTGGGACCACCGATTCTGTAATCGGGGGATGAACAACCCACTTGCTGTGGCGGGACTTCAAGCTACGCTTGCCATTGCCCCGGAATTAGCACACAAAGGTACTATCGCGGCATGTCTCTCCTATCGAGCTTTCCCGCTTGATACTGACAAAATCACACCTGAGAATCATGCTGCAGATGAGGACTTCTTTTTGAAGGAAGCCTTGAAGGGTGACGCAGAATGGTATGGGAAGTTGATGGCTGACCACACTGCTCTCGACTGGCGAGATTCAATTCGTCGATGTTATGGAAAGGATAGCGGAAGTCAGGCAAAGATATTGGTGTTGGCCAGTACAAGAAGCGGATGTTTTCCTGCTGATGGGCCACTGAAAGTGGTGGAACTAGTTAATGATGGAGGAGTTGAAGAGAAAGCTATTGGCCTCGCCGTCAAACGGGGAGGTCACTGGATGTACTGGGAGGATCCAGAAAAGTTTGATAAGTTGTGCTTGGACTTCCTAGCAGGTAGTGAGGTACGCGAATCGCGATGACTGAGAAAAATACAAAAACCATCCAATTATTTTAACTAAATATAAAATTGGCATATACGTACATGTTGAATCATGAAAATTACATTCATCATTAGAATTATGCCAAATCCTTTTTACACGGCTAGAAAACCAGAAAGATACATACAAAGATCCCCGACTCCTAATCTATATGATCCCGTTTCGTAGAAGGTCGTAGGGTATTGCCGCCCGGTATTTTGAATCGAGAACCGCCTGGAGAAGTGGAGATGATGTGGCGGAGAAGAAAAAGTGGCGAAAAATGGCCGCACCCGAGGTCTTGCTTGTAAGCTGTACTTACAATGTGTAACATGAGATTGTATTTCGTTTTAGTGGAACATGATGCTGATGTCTTCACCCGCTTCCGTTTTGGTTGGGCTCAAGGGTCCAATCTATCTCATCCAACAAAGCATCCAGACCCACCGAGGATTGGTTGTAATCGTTGAATTGGTTGGTACCATTGCTGGCCGGTCTATCCCATCCATTGGGCGGAGCTTGATATCCTCCTACGCTAGGAAACCAAGTTTTTTCGGGATTCTGCTCAGCCTGACGAAATGGGAACTGCATTGTGTTGCCATCGTCTATTGATACAGTGGACTGTGAAGGCTTTTTTGAGAAAGGACACGAGGCTGCAGTGAGGTCTCGAAGCTGCATCATTGGTGTGATTTGCGGGACAAAGGGCTTGATGGGTGGTGTCTCTTGCTTGTTGGACACATATTCAACCGATTGGACATTCCAAAAACGTACATTTTCGGGATGGGTATTCGATTTCAATGTATTAACCGGAGCAAACATCGATTCGACCAGCGGTTTCTTCCATATTGAAGCTTTTCTAGCAAAAGTTGCCATTTCATTTACAGTCATTGGCTGTCTATTGCGCGAGGGAAGCATTCCAATCATTGGTAGGCTTGGAACACTACAATGGATGTCTTCTGTAACTCGACAAGGGTAGGTTCCAGTGTTACTCTCTATTCCACTTGCTTCAATATCGAGCTCTAGCTGAGTAGTGAAATGCTTGGTGATGTTGTGCCGCTTCCCTATTGCATTCATAGCAGAAAGAATGAAATGGAGGTCGGATGAGCTCTGGGGACTTGGGTCGTCATTCGTGGCATTGTGGAGGCAAACTCCGGCGGCGAGATACAAGCAAAACCCCATCCAGCTATGTATCTGGATATTTTATTAGTAATTTTTAGATACAAGTTAAGAAGAGACTTACAAGCGAAGCATCTACGTGGCTAATTAAACGCATTATATTGGAAATTTCTTGGGCTGCAGTCAGACTTCTCCTTCGGCTTTGTCGAACAATCTCAAGGTCAAGATTATGACGCTCGGCTGTGAGGATGGCAGCTTGATGAAGGCAAATGATGGAGGCATGAATGCTAAAGTATATTAGCATATGATTTCTCGTTCAAAACTGAAAAAGCCGGGAGGATTGAGTTTCTCGTGAGATGTTCCAACAAAGGTGGATGCGGAGACTCAGAGGAAGGGTGGCTATTTACTTCATGTGAAGGAAGACCACATTCATGTTTTGGCGGCCACCTGGCATTCGTAAGTTTTCGGGCAAAAACATGAATGTATTAGACAACACATTGTCCATTCTTCTATGCCTCTTCCAAAATTCGCCTTCCGCTATGTCTTCGGGCTGCTCATTCGGACCGCTTTTATGTAGATGTTGAAAGTTGTGACCAAAAAGTGTAGCAGATAATATCACCCCACCAAATGTAGATATGTGTGGGGCACCATTGGGGGTCAAAGCATCTGCCAACGAGACAGAGCTTTGTGGGATACCCATTTCGAACGACTCGTCCGAACAGGGAAGGTTGGTGTGTATCTGGGTAGGCATGAGCATGTTTTTATACGGCCAGGGGGGTGGTAAACAAACCTCATCTTCATTAATTATCATGGGCCAGCCAGTCCCTGAGCTTGCCCAACGATCTCCATAGAATGCTCCCCAAAAAGTTCGCCGTCGTTCTTCCTTTTCAATCCAGTCACGGGGTGGTGGTAAAATCTGTTTGGTATCTGATGCATCACCATCTATACGATGCAAGCCTAACATGTGCACCATCCTCGCCATTCGTCCAGTGCTCATCCACGAACGAGAAAAGTATGTCTTTGTCGCTTCATAGTGTGCTATCAACCCCCAGGTTTGGGCGTGATACAAGCTCACAAATGCCTCTCCATAGCCCTATGTAGGGTAAGCAGGGTCCTTGCTAATACAGTGTTACCACCTACCTTCATTTCAGCAGCCTCTACATATTTCCTAGCGCGCTTATAGAATATATCTTCGTAATTTTCGTATTTATCTGTTAAAGCGGCAGCTGTTGCCCAAATAGCATAGCACAAACAGATTGGTGGACGCATATGGGGAGCCCTGTCAAAAGAAGCAAAATATCGGTACTTGTGCATCATTGGGATGCTTGGATGACATCTCTCAAAGTACATTTCATGACTGCATATATTGTATTAGTGAAGAAAAGGCACAAGGACAGAATTGTGTCTATTGGCATGAGACTCGAGGGACTACCCCACATGAACGATACAACTTTGATCAGTTCTCACCTGGACAACTGTTGTGTACTTTACACCCTTGATATTGTGTGAAATGCAACCTAAAATTTGGTGTACGAGGCAAAGAAAAGTGGACTTTTTCAAAAGGGCAATGTAAGCACTGAAGACATACAGTTCATCCATTATGTATGCCGGTGGCAGAGGTTCATCCAAGCCCAGGCTTATGAGTTCTTGGGACAATGGCGCTTCGACTGGAGCTACTGGTGGGGTGGGCGGTGGTTTGTACTCGAATTGTTCGGCACGATGGGAAGTGTTGAGCCCCGCATCGCCCATATCCAGACCCAGATCCAGATCCAAATCTTTGGCTTCGAAATTCCAATCGGTCTCGACACTCGGCGCGGAGTTAGAGGTAACGGGCATTTTCTTCTGCTGTGCGTTGACCTCGGAGACAAGCCTGGTCTCTACTTGTGCTGGTCTTTGTAAATGTCTGAGCCTCTCTTCCAGTTTCGCTGCATCTCTTACCAAGTCTAGCCTCCAGCTCCTTCATGTTCCGCCTCTTGGAGCCCGGATTTCTCCTCCGCTCGGGATATTCGCACTCATGCCCCAGACGTGTACAGGTTGCACATTGTGGTTTGACTCGGTCACAACGCAGTTTTCTCTTCCGGCATGATACACAAGAGATGGTTTTCTCTGGAGGCTTCGACTCCGTACCCATGCCTAGGCCTGCAGGCAAAGACTCCGTATTGGTGAGAGGAGTTGGGTCTGCGTTTGGCGAATTGGAGGTATTGGAGTTCGACATCGGAAATGCGCCTATCTACTACACAGTATGGCGCAGTGGGGGGTTGGAAGGGGAGGAGGGGGGCAATTCCAACATCGGGATTTAGACTGGGTTCGAATGGGTAGAGCAGTGCAGTTTCGTGCCGTGCTGGTTCAGATTGCAGATTTTAATGTATATACATTTTGCTAAGGTTTCTTTCAGACGAGTGGAGGTCGGTTGTTGACCATCATCTTGATCATATGTGGTCTCTAAAGTCGCCGTAAAAAGGCTGGGCTGTTCAGCCTTACGACCTGGCAACAGTTCCCAGGTTATCAGGACGGGAGTCATGGAGTCAGCCTCGCACGTGCTTCCGCTACTCCGCCAATCAGAATCTAGGTAGCAAACCAACCACCCCAAGGCTGAACCCCGTCGGGGTTTGCTACCTCCGTGTATGTGGATCGCGGCAACGTTGGTCCTCACTGCAACCACACACAACTTTCGACATCTGCCATCCGCCTCCAACAACACCATGCAACATGAACGAAGGCCCCTCCGATGTCTTTGCCCATACCAGCACTAGCTACATATCGCCAAGGCATCTTACGCCTCCTGCCGCCTATATGCACTCCCTTCACGCCAGAGCGTCGTTGCAAGCGCGTTGAAGCAAGTTAATTTCGTTGTACTGGATTCGGACCATTCGGATTCTTCTCACCTTCGAGCTTTAGGTACTCAAAAGCTTTGCGGATGGTCATATGTCGGAGGCCGTGCTTTCAACCCAAGATGTACATTGCTACATACTTGTTTGTCGGGTCCAGTTCGAGTAGCTTTGATGTCAATGGTCACACGACTCTTGTAACCAAGCTCGGTTGAGTTCTGATGAATTAAAATTGCCAATGGGGACATGTATTCTGGCTAACACGATATAGAAGGAAATGTTTCTTATGGGAACTACCAGTCATATTCCCACAACTTCTAGAATTAATGGACTGCCTTCTTTCTCTTTTGCCAGTAGGCTACAGCTGTCAAAAAGGCTGCCGTCATTTTGGGTGGTACGAGACTTGCTGGCGGATATTTCAACCACAGTCAATGCAAGAACCCCTCGTATCACTACTTGCCTGACTGTATAGTGATGCTGGGATCCTCATCGAGAGCAATATATCGATGAGCTACCTTTCCAGGAAAATTATCTGCGCTTGCATCTTTCTATGGCCTAGCAGCCTCTTCTCAATCAAAAAAGAGGGTCTGAAAACCAGACCCCACATCACTACTCTACAGAGAGGGAGGACAGCAATTAGTTCTTGACTCACCGCGCAAGTGGCAGAATGCATTCGATGCTGGCACCTCGTGAGTCGATGTTGTCACTTCTCCCAAAACCCTGTGTGTATTCCTTCACCAAAACGGCGAGTAAAACTTCTTCGCTTGTCCTTCCATAATTTGGGGTATATGTACTCCTTCAAAGTTGGAGGAACTCTCGTTATTTTTTCAAAGACATTTACCCTCGTTGTCCAATCTTTCGGTTATATTGTTCCCCCTGTCAGCAAAAACAAAAACCGACAACTTCCCTTCCAATTGCGTTATGTGTTCGACTAGCGACCCCCCCTGCGAGTATCATCCTCCACGACCCATTACATCCGCCAAACGAAGACTCTGGCCTTTTCGGTCCAAATGCTCTCCACCTATCCCACACGACCACCACCGAAACGATGATTCTGCCGACAGTACATTGAGCGATTGTTCTGGGAAAAATTGCTGCAATGGAAAGAACCCTTGCGTTTTTGATTCAACGGCTCCTTCAGAATCTCAACAGCCCTTTGAAACCATCAGCTCAGTTCAGATCCTTCCTATTGCCGGCGTCGAAGATTGCGAGTTTCAGCGTCGGCATATCCTTTTAGAGGTAGATGTCAAAGTTTGCTGTGGGGGGTGTGGGTCACTGAACAAACTCCCCGATTTAACGGACGCCTTTCCGGAAATCTCGAATCTGAAGATTCATCATAAACACTCACAGGTCGAATTTGATCTGGACGAATCGCTGGCGCTCAACAAAGAAAATCTGTGCAAGGCTTTCTGCCGACGGATACCTGAGTATGGGTTCAAAAACATTCCATTTGGACCTGTATTGGAACTGATAGTGGAGGGTAACGCCGCAGGGTATCTCAAAGGATATCCGAATGATATCACAGGAGTTTCTGAGATTGGAAAGAACAAGATTTGTGTAAATTATGAACCAGATGTTATTGGGGCGAGGAAAGTTCTCGCTCATCCATTTTTTCGAAATCCATGCCTTGCGCCAATCTCACAACCCCATCAAATATCCAAAGAGAGATCAAAACTGCGCGACTTGACGCTGCTTACATTTCTTTCGGCCGTTTTTGCAACACCTGTTCTCATCCTAGCCTACACAGGAGATCACCTGATAGAGAACGACTTACTACGTGGGTCGATTGAATTGGCTTTGGCAACATTCGTCCAATTTGGTATCGGGGGCCTCTTCTACAAATCTGCTTACAATGATCTCCGCTCCACCGGCAAACCGGGAATGGACATGCTTGTTGTTCTTTCGACTACCACCGCTTATATATGTTCCATGGTATCCTACGTTTATATGGCCTTGGGCGACTTTCTCCCCCTTGGTGCATTTTTCGAAGTCAGCACACTGCTGGTCACTCTCATAATGGCAGGCAAAGCAATCAGTGCATTTGCACATCAAAAAGCCCTGGAATCGATATCCATGGAGTCTCTTCAACCTTCACTGGCAAACATCATTATTGATCCAAAATCCAGTGACGAAGTCTCCCCTCTGGACGTGCGCTTGCTGGAATATGACGACGTCTTTATGGTTCATCCCAATGAAACTATAATCACTGATGGATATGTGGTTTATGGGGAATCCGACATCGACGAATCTATGATTACTGGGGAATCCGCCTTGGTCCACAAAACAAAAAATTTCAAAGTCTTTGCAGGTTCGGTAAACCGCTCTGGAATACTCAAGGTTCGAGTTACTCATTTGATCCATGAAAACACCATCAAACTCATTGGCAACATGGTTGACGAGGCAAAATCATCAAAATCCAAAACTCAGGACATTGCTGATCTCGTTGCCGGGCATTTTGTTTTCGTTATTCTCGCTATCGCCTCAGCGGTGTTCACGATTTGGTCAATTGTTGGTGTCCTGGTTCAAAGCAAGCCTGTGGCAGATGCATGCTTCATGGCGGCCTCCTTTGCTGTTACCACGCTTGTTGTTTCTTGCCCTTGTGCTATCGGGCTGGCGGTTCCCATGGTCGTTGCTATTGTGGGGGGCGTAGGGGCGAAACACGGGTTGATTCTCAAAACGTCCCAGACTATGGAGATTGCGCGCAAAACATCGCATGTCGTATTTGACAAGACTGGAACATTAACGGAGGAGAATCTCTCGGTCGTATTTGAGGAATATCTAAGAGAGGAATTTGAACAGATCGCGTCTATCATACTTGCGACTTCTGCGGTTAGTGTGCATCCTACAAGCATTACGCTAGCTGCGTATTTTATTAGAGGTACTGTCGATCATATACCGTTGGAATCTGCAACTTTCATTCCAGGCAAGGGCGTGGAAGCGAAAATGGGAGAATCAGTCGTTAGAGTGGGGAACCCATACTGGCTGGGTGTTGAATCTTCCCCTGCCGTGCATGAGGCATTGCGTCGCAATCTGACGATATTGTGTGTTACGAAGAATGATCAATTGTTGGCAACATTTGGGCTTCAAGGTCGACTTCGAGCCGACGCACTGCAGACGATCAAAGAGTTGGAACGGCGGTCCATTTCCGTTTCGCTCATCAGTGGTGACAATGATCCAGCTGTCCAAGCGCTAGCCTCGCAAGCTGGGATACCACCGCACTGCATAAGATCTCGATGTAGTCCCAGTGCAAAGCGGGATTACGTTGAGGACCTCATCCAAAAAAACAGTGATAATGTCGTCCTCTTCTGTGGCGACGGAACAAACGATGCCATTGCGTTGGCTCAAGCGACTATCGGGGTTCACATGTCTGGAGGTACTGGTATTGCTCAAGATGCGGCTGATGTGGTACTGATGCGACCTTCTCTTTTGAGCATCATAACTCTGATTGATTTATCGCGCGCCTTTCATAGACGTGTACTTTTCAATTTTGCGTGGTGTTTTGTCTATAATATATTCGCGGTCTTGCTGGCGGCCGGGGTGTTTCTTACGTTTCGCGTTAGCATCCCACCACAGTATGCGGGGTTGGGGGAAGTGATTAGTGTGTTGCCTGTTATTTTAGTTGCGGTTTCTTTGAGATGGAGTAGGTTTTAGACTGTGTACTTTTTCTAGCTGTGGGATATCTTTGGAATGGGTATATAAGCGGCTACCTAAGGAGTATCGGTCTTTTGCCCTCCTTGGTTTTGTTTATTATATTGATTACTCATATTTGTTGGCTCAGCACCTATCTTTTCAACATGTCAGGAGCTTTAGAAGTGTAGGATATGAACAACATTAATGAGTGATTTTCACCGCAGCACACCTGTGGTTGGCTTAAAGTGACGCGTTACTCGATGGAAAAATCCTCGCAACTTTTAATATCCAGTTGGTTCCCCTAAAGCATACTTGGGCCAGTATTTAATGAACGCCCTCAGCTAATTTTCAGCTCGTTTTTCGCTTCCACCCCACCCCCCTTTTTTCACTACTATCACTTATATATAATGCAATTCTGGGTGTTTTTGTATGAAAAGTAGTGGAAATTAAAGCTCTATCCCTGGAAATCATTATCCCCTCCATGGTCTATAACTTTCTGGAGAGTCTTTCTCAGGTTACTAATTACATCATCTATTACTTTCTGGGGTACCTTCTTCCACTCCTGTGCCCACATAAGCTTTAAATCTGCCTTGTTCTTTGGTTGTTTCTTTCTCTTACGTAGTTGTTGCCTTATGTACTTCTAAATCTGCTCTATTAGGTTTATATCCGGTGACTGTGCAGGGTGAAGGAGGCGCCAAATAGAATAGTAGTATAATACTTCTTTAGTTATCTTGTGACTGTGAGGGCTAGTATTATCTGTAACTAAACGCATTATCTTCCCTCTCCCTAGTTTACGTAGTTCCTTATACCAAGGGAACAACTTTGGCTTAAGATACCCCTCGCAAAGCCGGTACCAATCTACCCCTCCCTTACCCCTGTCCCCCCTCTTATATGCTTGTTTATGTAGAAAGTTATGTAATTCAGCCCTCTTTCCAGGTACCCTACGTCCTTTACTAGCCCAGTAGTCTTCCTTGGCCTGCTCTAGCCGGTCAAACTCTCTCTCTGCATGGTGTAACCATTGTGCGTTGGCCTCGGCTAAATGCGTCTCTGCGTCCTTGACTTCCTGTGTTGTTTCCGGGTCGTATATGTGGTAAGGACCTTGGCGAAAACCTAGGCAGATGGCACCAAAGAACTGTCCATCCGAGTACCCCTTTACTGTCTCTGTCCGAACGTCCTTATAGTAGTACTCTTCCTGCTTCTGCCAACACCTATCCGGGCCATCGTCAAGTTTCATACGTAAGGCAGCGGCGTCCATGAACACTACTTGGGAGAGGTCTATCTTGAGGAGTTGTTCAGCTGACTTAACGCGTTGTTCCCTAAGAACCGGGGTAAGTTTAGGCTTAAATCCCCCTCTTATAAAGGAGTAACCTTCGTCGTATAAGACTTGTTGAAAGGAAGATTCTGAGAGGTTCTTACTAGGGTCTT
>LKTO01000208.1:0-80633 GCA_001399465.1 Hymenoscyphus scutula
AGGCTATAGATATTAATTTTCTGTTTTCGTCTAGTTATAGGTATATAGCATCTATTACTATATCTAATAAGTCTATTTCTATAGTACTTAGTTTCTCTAGATTATAGCTATATAGGATTAGTTCCTTAATAAAGCGTTTCTTTATTATCTAAAAGGCTATCTCTATAATCTTATTCTATATAAAAGGTACTTCTTTATATATAAGGTTTATTATTAGTTTAGATATTCTCGTATAGTCTACTATAAACTAATAGTAGAAGTTAGTAAATCTCTAGAAATATTAAATATCTTTAACGTTTTTTAGTAATTTCTAGTTAATAATATCTCTTATCTTATCTAGGTTGATTTCTATTCTTTCTAGAGATATTATCTAGCCTAGAAACCTTATATAAGTTACTCTAAACTTATATTTTAATAACTTAAGATAAGAGTTTACTATAGTAAGTCTTTTTATAACCTTATATTCCTCTACTTTATCTAAGTAGATTAGAATATCATCTAGATAATAAATAACTATTACCTCTAGAAGACCTTCTAAGATATTATTATTCTACCTCTAGTAGGTTACTAGCGCGGTAGCTAATCTAAATAGTATTACTATATACTTATAGAGTCTTAAGAGTAATCTAAAAGTAGTTTTCTACTTTTCGCCTACCTTAATTCTAATTAAGATATAAGTGTTCTATTAGTTAAGTTTTATAAATATCTTAGTAGAGCTAATTCTATCTAGTAGATATTATCCTTCTAATAGTAGATAAGCGTTCTTAATCGTTATATTATTTATATCTTAGTAGTTAATATAAACTTAACTTATTAGATCGTTCTTCTTACTAATAACTAGTATATTTAATAGAATAGGTGATTTAGATCTCTAAATATAACCTTTCTTTAAACCTTCGACGATATAGCTCTTAAAGTATTATAGCTTAATCTAACTATAAGGCTATATTTTCTATTTCTTAAGGTTATAACCCTCTTTTAATTTAATCTTATAATCCTATAGACGATATTCTAGTAGAGCTTATAAGTTCTCTAGATTCTTAAACAATTCCGCGAATTCTCTATACTATATAGGTAATACGTTATTAGCTTTCTTACTAACCTATAGAGAACTCTTAGTAAGGTGTTCTAGTACCTTAGAAGAGGTAGCGCTAACCTTGTTCTAGCTATATAGTTATAGCTATAATCCTTCGTAGTTATATTAGCTAAAAGTTATTATTTAGACTTTCTAGTTAATATCTAGATTATATTCTCTAATCTATAGTATACTAAGTATTATATCCTAGCTACTAATTACTATAATATTAAATTATATATCTAAGTAGTATTCTTTAATAGTAATTTATATTAGAATAGTTTACTAATTAATAACTCTGTTTTAATATACTATATCCGTTCTATTAACTATATCTAGACAGTATAGTTCTATCTTCTTAATAGAGATGTTTAGCTTCTTAAGTACTAAGAGAGAAAGGAAGTTACCTATTACTTCTAAGTTAATTATAACCTAGAGTTCCTGTCCTCTAATTTTTATAGTTACTATTAACTAATAGTCTTCTAATATAGTATAGATTTCGTTTTTTCTAAAGTATACTACGAAAATTTATTCTCTCTAGCTAATTTCCGCTACTTAGAGGTTATTTCTCTAAGAGTAGAGTATTACTTTCTAGGAGTTACTCTTAGATACTCTATAGACTCTTTACTATTCTATAGCTTAGCTATAGTCAGGTTTATTACTAGTAAACTATTTCTCTAATTCCTAGTCTAATATAGGTTTTAGATAGTAATATTACTATATAATTATATCTTCTAATATAACTTCTAGAGCCTAGTATTCTTCTACTTATAGTTAGGTAAAAGGTTAATCTCTTTCTCTCTATAACTTAAGAGTAGACTTAAATATATCCTTAATAGCCTATATATTTAGTTTTCCTTCTATAGTATCTAGGTTACTTTTAAGATTTCTAAAGATAATACTAGTTAGAAGGTTATTCTAAACTTAAAATCGTTCTAGCGCTTCTAGAGCTTGTTCTCTAGTTATATAAGAGGCCTAAAAGTCTAACTTGTTTCTATTAAGGTCTATCTATTAGTTACTACATTTGAAATATTCTATAAATGTCTATATTTTTTCTACTTAAGAGTCGTTATCCTAGTTATTCTCTTAACTAGACACGTCTAATAATTCTAATAATAAGTCTAATAATAACTCTACTATCTCTACTTTATATTATAGAGGTAGATTATACTCTAATTTAGAACGTTTCTTATAGTATTATTTAAGGATAGAGTTCTCCTTATCCTCTACTTACGTTCTATATCTACGAGCTTCTAGCTCTTTATTAGATAGATTAAATCTCTTAAGTAATACTATCTCCTTTCTAGTTATAGTATATATCTAATACTTTTCTAAAGAATTAGCCTTCTTACGACAGTTACTTACTCTATAGCTAGGCAGGCTATATGAAAAGTATAGGTACTACTCGCGACGTCGGTTTTGTTCTTTCTAGGAGAGCTTCTACTTTCTAGAAGTCTTCTTCTAGGTAGCGTTTACTTGTTAGTCGTTCTAGCGGTCTAGTCGGTTCTATTTATTATACTTCTTAAATTCTAAGTAGTAGTTAGTTTTCTTGAATTCCTATAGACGGTTGTCTAAGTAGATTACTTCTTCGATTATAGTAGCGATGTCTTTATAATTAAGATTTTATTATACTATTTCTTTATATAGTTTAATATTAAGTTCTCTATAGAAGAGTTCTATAAGAGCGAGAGAATCTCACTCTATTCTATTTCTATAACGTTAGAATTTATTTATATAATTAATTACTAATCTAGTTTAGTATAGGTTAAGTAACTTTTATATTACTATTTTAATAGTATTAATATTACTAAACATTTAGTATATAGCGACTTTAAATCTATTCTAAGATCTAAACATTAATTATATATTAGCTATACTTTCTACTAAGGCTTTATATACGAAAAAGTCCTCTAGGTATAGTTATATCTATTTAAGAGTAGTCCCTTAAAGGTAGGAGATAGTAAAGACAAGTAACGCTATACTATTACTATTAAACTTGTCTTTGTTAAAGTTAAAGTAGATTTTTATTTATATAAGAAATAACTCTAACTCTTATCGTTTTCTATAGTAGGTGTTAGGCAGCTTAACTTGTATAGTTTCTAGGGCTTCGACTCTATATAGCTCTAGTGCGTCCGGCATGCTCTTGTTATTATCGTCGTCTAGAGTAGTTATATCCTAGGACGCTGTAGGCGTACCCTGGATTAGTATGTTAACGGTGCTAGTACTAGAGCTAGAGACGAGAGCGGCCTTTAGAGGTATTACGATTCGAACTTCTAAGCTTAGGTGCTTAAAGTGTAACGATTCTTAAACTAACTAACTAAGGTAACTGAGTATTACTAGGGTTTGTTCTTACTAAGAGGTTTAATCGTAGACTAGGTGTTTACTTAGAGGTAAACTTGTTACTTAACTATAAAGCTATTAAGATATTAATAACAATGTAATATTAAGTTAAGTACGAAGCTTCTATCTAATAGTAGACGTGTTAGTCTTATATAGAACCTTCGTTCTCTATTAGAGTCTCTCGCTTAAGAGAGCTACCTATATTAGAGTCTCTCGCTTAAAGGGAGTCCTAAATATTAAGGACTCTAATAGCCTCTAAGGACTCTATTACATGATCTATACTAATATAAAGAGATCTCGTTCTAGTAGCTTTAATACTATACTAGTACTTTACTAAGAGTTTTATTTATAAATAGTATTCTAACCTATTAGAACGCTGTCTAGTCTTTACTTATCACGTGTTAGTACATAGTTCGTAATAATAGTAGCGTTTAAGCTAAAGAGTATATATATTATTTTTATAGAAGAAGAGATCTCTAAGAGACGTTTATAGAGATACTCTACCTCTCTCTAGCTATTACTCTCTATAGATATTAAAAGTACTAAAGTATTATCTTTCTATACTATTATATTATATTTACTATCTAGAGATAATATAGTAAAGAGAGTATCTTAGAGAATTAAATTCTTTTATATATCTTAAGCTTTTATTTCTATAAAACGCTTAATAATATCGCTTTTAGCTATTACTATATCTATTACTCTCTAACTACGCTCTCTTCTATATAATAATAACTTTATATTTATAAATAAGTTATTAAAGTAGACGTAATAGCCTCTCTCTTAATTAGATAGCCTAGCTATTAAGTATATAACTATAGCGAATAAGGTATTAGTTCTAAGAGCTTTAGATTAAGTAATTTTCTAATAACCGAGCCTACCTCTTACTAGATTACTCTTTTTAGTCTCTTTCTAGTAGAAAACCTAGTTAAAAAAGAAGCTCTAGTTAGCTAGGAACTAGATCTTATAACCTCGATTAATAGGCTTATTAAGAATCTTTAAGGTATTATAAGATCAGCCTTAGAAACAAGATATAGTCTTATCTATAGTAACGTTTTTACTAGAGGTCTCTAGAATATAAGTATTTAGAGGTTCTAACTATAAGAGCTAATATATATTAAGTGTTATCGTTTAGTAAGAAATAGTATATAGTCTAGTACTTAATATATATTAGCTCTTATAAAGACTAATTAGAAAGAGTCTAGACTATTAGAAATAAGACTTATCTAGTTAAAAATAGCTTTAAATTTATATTCTAGATTAGCTATATAGAGCTAGAAAGCTATATAGATAGCTTTAAACCTTCGAAGGCTTATAATAGCTAAAACCGAATAATCTAGCTATAAGAGTAAAGACGATTTCTAATAGTCTAGTATCTTGTTTTCTATATAAATTTCTATATAAAACTATATATCTAGATAGCTATAAGCTTTCGAAATCGTTAGAGGCTTCTATCGCCGAATTCTAGCGCCTTTAGAGATCTTCTTTATCTATAAAGTAGCCTCTAACTTCTAATCTTAATATATATTTATATTATTAACAAGTAATATAGTTTACTACTAAGCGATGTATATTACTAAGCGACGCACTTTTCTCTACTCTACTTCTTATAAACTTTAAGATATGTTTTTTTAACTATTTATTATAGAAATTTAAACCTAAGAAGCGCGAATCATTCTAGCTATTAAGGCTATTCGAAAGTCTAAAAAGCTAAGTAAACACTCTATAGTAAAGATCTATAAGGTCTCTAAAGTAATACTTCGATATAGAATAGCTAGCCGAACCTATCGCTCTAAAATTAAAGCTAATTATTATAAATTAAATAACTTAGAGAAGGATATAATTATTTAATATATACTTAATCTAGATTTAAGAGGATTTACACTCTATCTAACTAGTATTAAAGATATAGTAAATCTTCTACTTAAATCTTAAGAGGTACTATATATTAGTAAGAACTAGATATATTAATTTATTTAATAACGACTAGAGTTAAAGACGTGTTTTAATCGCGTTTATAACTTCTAAAGAGCCTTATATAAAGATCTAGAGCTTATTAGCGTATAGTATTAACTAGTTAAGAATATATAGACGAAATATAATATTATAGACTCTCTCTATCGATATTAACCTTTAGATCTTATAGACTCCTTCCTTATAACCTAACTAATACTCTTTTATAGACGATATTAGTTAAGAATCGAATTACACGTTATTAAGAAAGCTCGCTAACCTCTATTTTCTAGATAGTAGCTATATTAGCTAAGAGTATAGAGCTATTAGCTTATAAGATGACTTTATTATTAGCTAAAGTCTATACTCTTTAGAAGGTAAATAAAGTACTAAGTAAACGCTAGAGAGCTAAAAAGACTTAGGTCTATTAAGAGAGAGCACTTACTATAGAGGATATATAGGACGTATTAGCTTAGAAGGAAGTAGAGGAATAGGCTCGACGTAATAAGCGCTCTAAGGAGAGTAGATAAAAGGAGAGGCAGCTATCTAGACGACGATGTAGTATCTATAAAAAGTCTAGTTATAATATACGAACTTGTTAAGAGGCTATAGATACTTCTAGTTTATTAGATTCAGATTTAGATTAATTAATATAATATATTATAATTATTTAATTTTACTCTTTAAGTAGTAGAGGAGAGGAAAGTACGTCGCTCGGTAATATATATCGCTCGGTAGTAAACTATATTATCTAGATCTATTTCTCTAGAAAAAATAATAAAAATAGTCTCTAGACGTTAATAGACCTAATATATAGTAGTAGGTTAATATATATAGAAAAGAAAAGTAAATCTATTAGAATAAAGATTATATTAGTCTCTAGAATAGAGAGTAAATTAGAGTATATAGTAGTAGAATTAGTAGAATTAGCTATAATATTTTATATAATATTTAGTAGTTAATTAAGTATAGAATAATAATAATATATTAGTTTATTTATATAGTTTATTTATCTATACTTTAGTAGAGATTCTACTAAGACGCTAAAAGTAGCTATACTAGTTAAGAGAATACTATATTAGTAATAAAGTAAATTTTTTAATTTTATTAATTTTAATT
Organism: Hymenoscyphus scutula; assembly: GCA_001399465.1. Classification (NCBI taxonomy): domain Eukaryota; kingdom Fungi; phylum Ascomycota; class Leotiomycetes; order Helotiales; family Helotiaceae; genus Hymenoscyphus; species Hymenoscyphus scutula. Next base: position 6,488 of record LKTO01000208.1, read on the forward strand.
AAGAATTATAGATTTTTACTAGAGTTATATAGACGTTTTTTATATATATTTTTAGTAATCGACTTAGTAATATAATCGACTTACTAATAAACTATATTATATATATTTATATTAACGTATTTAACTACTAAGTATTTATAAAATATCTTAGTACTATTATCTTATATTAGAAGTTATTACTTTCTTCTCTACTACTATATAAAAAATCTACTAAGTATACTTATCTAAATTAGATGTCTCTTCTTTAATAAAAGAATATATATAAGTGTTATACTCTATCTCTCTATACCTTCTATAGTATCTTTAGACTTACTAGGCTATATCTTAATTATCTCTACTATAAGTCTTCTTTCTACTCTACTATACTAAAGGAGACTCTAAAGTTACTACTTATAGCGTCTTACTAAACTTTAATACTTCTCTAGTCTAAATCTACTTTCTTTTTTACCTCTTACGCTTAGTTAACTTATTATTAAGCTCTTTAAGCTCTTAAATACAAGCTAATATAAGTGTATTCTAGTATAGTATAATTTTAGCGCCTTTAATAAGCTATAGAAATCTATCTTTTACTAAACTAGTTAAAGAGCTAAGCTTATTTTAAACTAGCTTAGTCTATAATCTAAATTTAAGTATATTACTTAGTATTCTAGACTACTATAGTATCTCTTATAATAGAAGTTCTAGAGAGGTCTAGAGTCGAATGTCTAGTTTATCTAGTATAACTTATATATCTAATAGAACTAAGCCTATATCTCTAAAGCTTAATTTAATATTAGCCTCTATAAATGTCTTAAAAAAAGCGTTATAAAAAGCTAGTAAGAAGCCTCTCTTATTAATATAGAAGACGTGTCTCTATACTAAGGCTCTAATATACTAAGAGTACTAGACTTTAAGTACTATAAAATAATATATATCTAAAGGTTAGAGAATATAGAATAAATAAGACAGTATATAGAGTATAATAATCTTATTCTTCTTATAGAAGTCCTTAAATTTCTATAAGTTATAACTCTTATAACTATCTAAGATAAGTAGTTAATATACTTCTATCTAGCGTGTCTTTATATACTTATTAAAGTACTTTAACTACTCTAGACTAAGCTTATTTATTATCTGTCTATTCTTAGAGACTCTAAGAATCTAGTTATTAGATATACTAGTCTCTTTATACTAATTAGAGAGATATACTCTATCTTTATAGATAATAAAAGCTAGGATTATAGCGTTAGTAGTAGAGATTCTCTAGATAATTATAATCTACTTCTAGTCTTCTAGCTAAACTAGATCTAGTTAAGTATATCTCTTAGAGCTAGTAATAACTTTTATAGTTCTAATAACATCTATCTAGAATCTAGAATTATTAAAGTTATAGGTATCCTTATTCTAGATACTATACTTAGCTTTAGTATTTTCAACTAGTTGAAACCAGTTACTAATTATCATAGGATCTTCCTGCTTTGCTCTCTAACGGTCCTTAGCCCGATTGAAGCTCATTTTTAGCTCATCTGAGCGCTTCACAAATCTCCTAGTCTAGTTCTTGCTAACCTTCTCTCTACCTCGCGCCTCTAGCAGTTTATTTGCTATATCTTCTACCTCTACTAGTCTGGGAGAAAACCCTCGCGAATCAAGGTCGAGGATATATTAGATAATAGTACTCTCTTCAGCCGGGGTAAGCTTCTGGCAGTTAGGCTGGTAATCGTGTCGTGGTTGTATTCCGTTCGCGCGTCTTCGTAGGGTTTTAGCAGTAACATTGAAAGCTGTAGCACTCTGCTCAGGGGGTTTAAACTGGCCATCTTGAAAGGCCTGTAATGCAAGAGTAAGCCTGCCTTCCTTCTGAGTAGATTGCGCGTTTTTTGGTTGAGACATGACGCGTTGAAGGTTTATTGTAGTTGCCAAGATATTTCGCGGACACTCGGTGGTCACGGACACTCGGTGGTCAAACACGTTACGAGTTAGGTGATAGTAGGGGCACGGCTATAGGCTAGAGACGGCAAGAGGCTAGTGAAGTACGTTAAGTGTTCAGGCGTAAGGTAGAAAACTCTTCTGCCGATCCAAATTCTAGTGACGTTAGAAAATGCGGAGAAGTGATACGTATGCTAATAATAGAATTGGTGCTGGGACCGTATCGGGTCAGGATAGGCAGGTGAGGAGCCACAGAAGCATGCGAATCAACTCCACTGCCGGGCGTGTTTTACTTCAGCTGTGTATTTTATTGTTGTTATTGTTGTTGTTGTTTCTAGCATGAATCTCGAAGATAAATGTCGAAGCCAACCAAGAATTCGAGATATACGTTTCAACTTCATAGTTTGAAACGCTTTTATATATAAATCATTTTATTTTCGGTCGAGTTTGGTGAAAGAAGCAGACGCTGAAACCCGGGTCGAGGGTCGCCTTTGTCATGCACCGCCTTCCTGGTGACGTTGAGCAGGCGAGCGGCCGGCAGGTCAACTATGTATTGTCCCACCCTCAGGGCTGTGCAGCTGCTCTCCCATCTCCAGATTAACAACACTCAAAAGAATCCTCTCAGCCCTAAAGTATTGCCCATCGTTCCAGCTCTGTTGACTTTCGTGATTCGAAGTCTTCCACGTTCGTTTGAATAATTTCATTGCTTTGCCGTTCATCCCGAGCAATCCATATTTCCACCCGGGAGATCTGATCCTTGAAACCTTGAGCATCCTTCTGCCACCTCTGCCTACAGCCAACCAACGCTGTGCGAGCAGCAGCATAACAAGAACCGACGCCTGTCTAGCTGCTTGCTCCTCCTTCGATTCATACGAAAACACCAACACCAACACCAACAATTCAGTCGCCATCTATACCTACATCCAAAATGGCGGCCAACGACTATTATAATCCCTCTTCGAACAACGATCACTCCGGAGTTCCTCACCCATATCCCCAGCAAACACCATCACCATTTCCTCCCTCATACGCTTCGCAGCCACCCTCGCGGACCCAATCAACAAAACCACATACGGAGCCTTCCCCGGTTTCGCCCTTCGAGGCGCCTTTTGACGATCATGTATATCCTATGGGGCAGTCAACACAGAGATTCGACAGTCACAGCACGATAGGAGGTGATTCGGCGTACTATGGACAGGGTGGTGGTGGACGACAGCAATCAAACCCCTCATTTCGCGACGATATCCCATTACAAAATCAGAAACCACCTGCGGTACCCTCAAAGGTTGGCACCGACCATGTCTACGATACAGATCATGTCTACGATGTAGGAGATCCAAATGGCCCACCGCCTCGCAGAAACACAAATTCTCTGGAAGAAGGAACCCGGGGAAGCCGATTTGGTCTCCTGAAGAAAAAGAGGAAGATTGCATTTGTAACCTACCTGTTCACACTCATTCAAGTGGTGGTTTTTATTGTGGAAATAGTTAAGAATGGTAAGTTACACCGGCCTCAACCACGCCCGTTTGAGATACTAACATCATCATAGCTCAGCTTACCGGCTCCCCCATCATGATTAAGCCCTCGATCAACCCTATGATTGGGCCATCGCCGTATGTCACGATCAACATGGGAGCAAGATACCCGTTGTGCATGCACAATGTTCTGGGACTTCAGAACGCTGCAGAGGAAATTCGCTTCCCTTGTCCGGATACTGTAGATAAAACTGGAGTATCGCGTGGAGTGTCAACAACAGCCGGAGAAACTTGCAATTTGCAACAACTTTGCGGATTGGGATTCAAAACGGAATGGATACCACCGGTTGGAAAAGGTGCTGATCCAACCCCAGCCCCAAATCAATGGTTCCGATTTATTACTCCCATATTCCTACACGCCGGAATCATTCATATTGGATTCAACATGTTACTCCAGATGACACTGGGTCGTGAAATGGAAATTATGATTGGTCCGATCCGATACTTCTTGGTTTATATGGCCAGTGGGATTTTTGGATTCGTTCTAGGTGGAAATTTCGCAGGTCCCATGTTGCCCTCAACCGGTGCATCAGGAGCATTATTCGGAATTTTGGCTTTAACACTCCTCGATTTACTCTATCACTGGCAGGAGCGTGTTGGCCCTTGGAAGGACTTGGCTTTCATCATGCTAGATGTCGTGATTTCTTTTGCTCTTGGTCTTCTTCCAGGATTAGACAACTTCTCCCATATCGGTGGATTTTTCATGGGACTCACATTGGGTATCTGCATTCTCCGATCTCCCGCTGCCTTGCAAAAGCGTATCGGGCAAGACCCGCCATATAAGCCTGTCTCCCAAAGCAAGAGCGATGATCATCTCAATTCTGGAACTATGAAGTTTGCCAAAGCACCCGTTGGATTCTTCAAGGGCCGAAAGCCTGCGTGGTGGGCATGGTGGCTTGTTCGAGTTGCAGCTTTGGTATTCGTTTTGGTCGTGTTTATTCTTTTGATGGACAACTTCTACAAGACCACTGACAAGCGATCTACCTGTAGCTGGTGTCACTATTTCACGTGTATTGTAAGTTTCTTTGCCCTCTTTTTTGTACCGTCTATTTTTACTAATTTCACAATAGAATGTCAACGGTTGGTGTGAAATTGGAAATCTGAACACAACAACTACAACTCCGAAGACGCCTATCGTCAATACCTCGACAGGTAACCAGGGTAGAAGCTTGCTGGAGCTTGGAATGGCAACGCTGGTCTATTAGTGACTAGAGAAATTTTATTTTGGGCAATGTTTTTAGTGCCTTGAGAATGGGAATTGCATAGCGATGGAGTCATACAACAAAATATCTGCGAGACATGCCAATGCTGCTCAGAAGTTGTGGGACAATAATATTATACCCTTTTAATGATGATATGGCTGTTAATTTATGTTTTGTCTGATTGCGTGTGAAATTCATCACATTGGATGCTCAGGTGGAGGCAGTTGAATTTAGTATCTCCTTCCACTTTTCAATGCACGAACGGTACTACTTTTCGTTTTTTGGGTTCTTAATTTAGAGAATGCAAGTACATTGGAAATCACTCTACTTATACAGGTACTTCACTGGCGTCGAGCTGGAGGGGTACTGTGAGGCTGTGAGGGGCAGAAGTAAGTGGAGCTCTGTGGCAGAACCTCGGTTCCCCAGCCTTCTCTGCGCAGAAAAAGTCTCGAAAGTTCCCCAGCCTCACGGTAAACTCGACCCTCCAAAATTATATTCTGCTCAACCCACTCGAGTACTTCCCCAATCCACCGCTACCGCACAACATCAAAGGACCTCTCACCCCCTCAATCGCAACCATGGGCAAAGTCAAATCCAAAAACAAGGCCTCATCCCTCGACCGCGCCAAGCGGACGGCCGCGAAAACCGCCCAAAAAGCCGCCAAACTCGCGGCGCGCGAGGCCAACCTCCCGCCCGGAACGGCACCCAAGCTTCGACACAAGGATATCAAGAAGGCGAAATTGGCTGCTGCTTCTGCGCCAACGGGGGGGATTAAGTTTGAGGATTTGGTGATTACGACGGCGCCGCAGAGGGCGAAGGAGGCGTTGAGCCATGTTAAATGGACAGCGCTTTTTAAGAAGCATTTGGGGGTGTTGGAGAGCCATGTCAAGGCGCTGGATCGCGTGGCGCAGCATTTGAAGAGTTACATGAGTGGATTGCCGGATGAGGAGCGGATTAAGTGGGAGAAGGGGGAGGAGGGGAATTGGGGGAAGATTTGTGGATTGCTTGATCGGGCGAGGGATACGCTTTGTAATGCTAGGGAGGCTTCGCAGGGTTTGGTGAGTTCTTCTTATCTTGAATGCGCGGGGTATGTGAGGGGTCTTGCTAATTAATTGCGATTGTAGGTCGCACCACACTATCTACGCGACAAGAAGGGTCTGGGGGTTGCGGGCATCAACTACGTTCCTCTACTCCCACAAGTCGAAGCTCTGAAGGCGGGTCTCACAGTAGACAAGGAGAATAATGGTGCGACTGCATTGGGGGCCACAACCACGAAAGCCGAACCAGTTGACAGTGATGGAGACAGCGAGATGGAGGACGCACCAGAAGCCAATTCCGACTCAGACTCCTCCTCGTCCAGTGACAGCGAAAGCGATAGCGACGACGAGGACTCAGCACCCAAGAAGAAGACCGAAGAGAAAACCACCAAACCCGTCGAAGAGGTCGAACCAAACCCATACTTCGTCGTCGATACCGAACCCACACCCGTCAACCTCCCCACCAGCTCCACCATCCTCCCCACAAAGAAAGGCAAGAAGCGTGCCAAGGACGAAGAAGCCGTGGATGAGAGGGTGAAGAAAGTCAAGAAGTCACAAGCTATCGAACTCACGCCTGAAGCCAAGGAAATCAAGCGTAAAGAGGCATCTCCTGAAATAGAACCTAAGAAATCCAAGAAGGCGAAGATTGAGAAATCCGTTGTAGTAGAGGATGAGAAGAAGGAAGTTGATTTCCACGCGCTCCAGGCACAGTTACAGGCCGAGGTTGATGTTGGGGAGGCGACGAAGGAGGTTGAGGCGCTGGGGGAGAGTAAGGAGGCGAAGAAGGAGCGCAAGCGCAGACGGAGTTCGGATGGGCTGAGTAAGGAGGGGAAGAAGCACAAGAAGGAGAAGAGTGAGAGTAGTCGAAAACGAAAAGCGGAGGATGAGGGGGAAAGTGGGAAGAAGAGGAAGGCTTGACGTGTGTGAGGGGGGGGTGATGTGTGATGTGTGATGTGCATATGGGTTTATAGTGGGTTGTGACGATACCATGGCTTCCTTTTTTTTTCATGTCTTCCATTTGTTGCTCTGGGCTTGTTGGCTGGATGGCTGGTTGCTTTTTTTACCTATGGTGTCTAAAATACTTTGAGGGGCAAAAATTACAAATGGGAGATTGTTGACTTTGTGTTTGCCTTTTGTAGGGTGTCTCCTTTTTGCTATGTGACTTGTAAGCTTGACGCATATGTAGTTATTGTTTAATCTTGTGTCTTACCCTAGGAGTTTCTGGTGAATTTGATGTGCGGGAATGTGGATATAGAAGGATAGTCTAGTGAATCATCGCCACTTTCTATAGTAGACCAAAGCTCAAAGTTAGAGAAATAAAACTAAATCATAAGATTGAATAAATACAGCCCGCTAACATGAGCCCGCTAGCATGAATCTAAGGTACTAGTGAATTTCTACTTAACTACCGTAGTATTTAACAAGAACGAGAAAGTAGAATATAGGATACACCACGAATTGGTTAAGAACGACAGCTCCGGAATGTGGGAATTTCTGGGTTAACATGAGAGAAGAAATACATTCACTGTGCAAGGAGAGGAGGGGTAAGTATTTCAGTATTTCAGATATTATTAGACTCTCACCTTCTCGATCAAGTCTTCGTGTTTTAGTAGTTGACTTGAAAGGTCCTTGTTCTTTTCGGGGGGGAGTTGGATTTCGAAGGTAGATTGAGATTTGATGATTAGTGAGGGTTCTGGTGTATTCTAGATTATTTAGATTTTTAGTCTTATATGGTCAACACGGTAGTTGAGGGGTTTGTTTTCGTGGAGATTGGTAGATATGAAGGAATTCGAATTCTTGGCTTACTTGATTCTATTGTTGTTTCAATTCTAAGGGTTGTTGACTACTGAGGTAGTCTCTATGGTTTGATAGCGCGGAGATTATTGGTTCGGGGGTGAATATCTACTCCTTTAAACTTTCATTATCAAAGCTTACTGTTTATAGCAGGAGGCCGTTCTCCTAGATTAGCAGTATGTTTATTGGTATGGGTTTTAGGGCTGTCAAATGTTCTTTGGCTCTGCTGATACTAGGTTTTGACATTGTTAAGTGGCTAGCGCGTGGTTGAAGGGGGAAGTGTTAGGAGATTTGGGGGTTGCATTTATCATCACAGAATATGAAAGTCAGAAGACATATGTGCTCTGGTTTATACACTCACAGTATTCTTCTATACAAGAGAAATCTGGAGAAACGAGAAACTTCTGTGAATTTGCAATTTGAGAGTATGGCTTGAATTTCATATTCAACAATCATCTGATATTTTAGCCTTCGAACTTTTGTTTGCTGTCGATTTCTAGATTACTGTCGATTTCTAATTTCTCATTTTAAAAACTTCAAGACGAAAGAAGCTTAGTCTCCGGATGGTTTAATCAGAGGAAAGTATAAGTTATCGAGAGGTGTAGGGGTTCGTTGTACGAACGGTAACGTAGCTAAAGGACGAGTGCCATGAACCGTCGAAGAGACGGAATGTCTCTTGTGCTAGAATTCTTGTAGGAGGGGATGCTAGTATATTTAGAGCTCTTTTTAGTAGAGATGCTATATCTCCTTCACTGTTTAGTAATCCTACACATAAAAAAGCTTAAGAGGATAGTAAAATCTAGGTTAATAATATGTTCTCGTAGTAAGTATAATAAATGTAAAGGAAAATAATTTACAATTATTTCGAACACTTATATAATTAAATCCCATTAGAGACATAACTTTAGTCTTTACTAGGATATAAATCTAAAAAATTGAATTAATATAATATAAGAGGTTAGACTCTAGCGATTAGTTCTCTATATCAAAATTTTATAAGAATAGTTAATATATAATTAGTAATCTAAAGGAAAATCTTTAGATACCATTTCTCATTATTATATTAGTAAGATCGGTTGTATACTTAATTAAACTTAGCATATATAATATCTCTATTAGAATCATATAAAATAAAAAATACTATTTTTATCTACTAAGCTCTAGCGGTTTTTGAGAGGAGGATCGATTCTAAGCCTGGCTCCAAGCTACTAATCTAGCTCCTAAACTCTCGCCTAATATATCTTATAGAATTTCAACAGGAAGACTAATGAAGTCATCTAGTACCTAGTACTAGATAGATACGAGTGGCGTACCGCCACTCTCTAGTTAGCATAGGACCAGTACAAGAACCGGCCTCAGCCCTCCTCAGTTCATAACACCTTGACACACCACATCAGTTGAAAGAGCCAGAGTTAAACTCATTATATAGAAAACATAAGACTAAGAAAGAACCATTATAGTAAGATGGTTTAAAAAATTTAATACATTAAAACTAATTGATATGTCATAAAAGGTGTAGGTAACAGTAGTAGACTGCAGTGTACTAATTGGGTTTTTAGAGCCGTTTTAGAGTGTTTGGAGACTAGGTACCTTCTACTGCATACGCTAGGTACCCACTTCTGACGTCGCAAACTGCACGCCGCACTTTATTCAGAACTCTTCATGGGCCATCAAACACCAAATGAAATCACAAGATGGGAGTCATTACAAGAAAGTTTTCGCCTCGCAAATCGTCGTCTGACGGGTCTGACCCAAGCTATGATCCTGGTATGTCACTTCGTTTCCAACCCTCGAGAGGTGTGTTTTGGCATGAGTGAAGGTGAAGCCGTATCTAAGAAAACGTGGCAGAAACAGGCAGGTGTACAATTGAGTATTTCGAAGCATCCAGAGATACCTGGAGAGCGGGTCCAGCTACGAAGCATGTACTTCCGTGGCCGTTCCACACCGGAGTCCCTTCGCGCGAAGCAACTAATCTATTCGAAAGCTTGCTCACAGATATCATACAAATCCTCCGCGAAAACAATTCTGGATTTTCCGCAATTGATGTGCAACGACTATCCCCTCGAATCAATCCCTCCAACTTCGTGGATATAATCCTGGTTACAATTGCGGATACGGACAACAAAAATTGGGAGTTGCCAGCCACAGTAATCCAAGAAAAGGTCAAGAAAGAGATCAAGAAGCAAAACTATGAGAAAAAAATGGGGGTTGAATTCCGAAATCCAAAAATCTGGTACAAACATGTATCCACCGCGGTACTACCGGACACCACTGAACACCATGCTCTCAAAGCAGTCGAGGAGACAATGGAAGTTACAGTAGTAGAAGTTTGCGGCAATGACTGGACCTCCGTTTCGTATAGTATGCGAGGACCGCTTGAGCAGACGACTGGAAGGTTATCTACAGTGAAAGTCTCTATCAAACCCGGCACTAGAAAGTTCTGGCTTGATATCGAAAAGAAGCTCCTCGAAAGACTCAATCCAGGGAGGTTTGCGAACCATGAAATTGGCCTAGAGCTTTTACCAGGAGGCCCGGTAGATTGTGTATCTCTGGAATATGCAGAGTGCACTCCTTTACAACAAACCAATATTCCTACAATCCCGACCAACGGATAGTCAATTGGGTCTAGATTGGACCACACTTCGGCAGGAAGTTTATGTGCTTTTGTTTCCATGTACGAAGAGGGTGAAAAGAACCCTGAACAGGGGTTCCTCACGTGCTACCATGTTATAAGGGGTAAGCATCAGATACTGAAGCAACACAATAATAATGAAGTTGGTTTAAATGGAAAGCCGATCACACGACCTATTACAGTCGATTACCCTGCTGGATACGACGCTGCCGTCACAATTGCAGCTTTAGAATTCGAAATATCTTCCGGGAGGGATTCAGATGGTGAATACGCAAAGTTGTTAAAATCAATCCAGGAGTGTTCTGCAGGAGGAGATTTAGGAAACGTGGTTCATATATCAGGTGACCAGCGAATCAACGATCTTGGATGGCAAATGGATTGGGCCCTTATCAGGATGAAGGACCAAAACCTCAAAGTCTCGAATGTACAAGTGCCAGGCCTCTTCACCCGAGCTTAACTCAAGGACGAGAAACAAATCTACAAAGTACGCAAGGGGGAGTTAGTTCAGCGGACTGGTGTACCTGAAAAGGGCGACTGGGTCGCTAAATATGGCAGAACGACCTTACACACATCTGGAACCATTAACAGCCTTGACCGTAAAATCCATAGGGAAAACAGCACATCCACCAAGGAAATTGACGTCTATAACACATTTGAATATGTGTGCTTCGCCAATGGTGGTGACTCGGGTAGTATGGTTATCAACAAAAATAAAGAATGGGTGGGAATGGTCACTATGCAGACCGAATTTGGTGGTGTATTTCTCTCCGCGCAGGAAATCATTGACGACATCAAATCCGCTACAGGATTGACAATTGGTCTTTTGTAACGCTAAACCTCAGATCAAGGTTTGTCTGTCAATGGGAATCTGTAGAAAGCAAATTTATATCGGGGCTATAGCAAATATACACTCTCCTGACTCCGATTGCTGTCCAAACAAAGTCGATCCCTCCCGCGTTTCAAGCATATAGTAACAGATTGATTGTCCGTCGCCCCACAATCCTCTGTTTGACATGGCATAGTTGTCTTAGTTTCTGCAACTACTCAGCACCTAGGCGTCCTACGAACCTGGAGGTGGGCATTGTTTTGAGTTGCTTCTGATTTGAGCTGGTGAAGCCTTGTAGCTCAGTGTACTGTGGAGAAGCTCCCCTATTGGAGGTGATGCATTAGGAGATGAAGTCACAGAATCGAGAAATCGTATATTAAGCGAGGTGATATATCAAGTGACATGAGGGGTCAAACTTACATGATAATCATAGAGAATGGAGTGGTATAAAGAGTCCAAGGAGGGATCTAATAGGCTATTACAAACTTTTGGTAAAACCACCCGGGATCGTACCATCGCAGGGGATGAAATCGACCGATACGCACGTAATGCGCAGAATTTTTTTTTGTTGTCTCACTAGACCAATACTTCATTACACCCACCTAGTTTGGACGGTTGGTTAGCTCAATCTACGTTCAGTCTTTGAGGGGAGGGGGGACCCAATGTGGAGATGGTCATATGCTATTAGTCACTAGTCGTCAACTCATCTAACAATTCTATATTGCAACCTTCTTAGAAAAAGCTTCGCGATATCCAGGTTGCGATTTCAGCGTTGTCACAGATTGGAGCTAGAAATTGCTATAAGCTCCAACAAAACTTAATACGGTTTTGAAGCACACAAAGTGAGGCTGGGGCGCGAGAAAAGCATATATGCTGAGGCGTCCAGATGGGTTTGAATGCAGCTCCCTTACGATACATGCATATTGAGTGCTGCACTAAGATTTCTGGGTTTTACAATCCCGCTAACTATATCGTCCTTCAAGTCTTCCAACATAAAAAATAATTTTAGCTCAAGGTCGAAGATTTCGGAGGCGTCACAAACTGGAGCCATTGGTTTAATCTTCGATGAGATGAGAAATAACTTTGTCAGAGAACATTCTTATACGTGTGGTTAACTTTAGTCATATGAAACATGTCATATTTTGTGTTTCTTGGCATGCACCAAAACTGTCAAGAAAGGTTGCTCAATCATTCCCTATTGCATGCCCTACTCCCCACCACGTCTACCTCGCCCACCACGACCACCACGGCGACCTTTCCCGTTAGATTTTGGCCTGCCAGGTCTTCCGCCACTGGTTGTAGCCTCAGGTGCAGGTTCTTTCGACTCAGCAACGGCCGGAATACTTTCATCGCTGCTCGAACTCTCACTGCCACCGACCAAAGCCCCAGTTGAAGAAGGGCCGTTCTGAGAATTCCGAGGTGCAGGGTTATCAATGTTAACATTTGAGGAAGGTTGGCGGGGTCCTTGTAGAGGAATAGGACGATACGACCAAAATGTTGTAGTAGGGGGGGCTCCAGATATCATAGTGCAACTTCCACTGCGTCCTCCTGTCTCCTTTCCTACTTTACTAGTTTTTCCTAGTGTCGGCTGAGAGCCTGTCGATTGGGAGGCTGCTTGTTGAGCTGCTGATCGCTGAGATGTTGGAACATAAGCGGAATTGGATGCATCAGTTGGTTGATTCACCTGAGACCTAGTAACCATGGAGCTTGGTGGTAGTTGATGGGGGTTTAAAGCGCTCTTCTCATTAGGATCGTCCTTCCGCCGATGTTTGGTGCCTTCCATTTCGAGATATCTGGGATCCTCTTATTGTATTCGTTGTAAGCTTCAAAATTGAATAGAAGGGACCGAGGAATCTGGCCACGAAAAGATGCTTGAAGAGGCTCTTATATAGGCGAGGAGTGAATCTCGAGGAAATAATGATCCACAAAACAAACATAAGGATTCTACTTCACCATTCAACAAAGAAGGTAACCAACAGAAAGTCCAAGGGCCTTCACAAACCCTCAGCTAAGACAAGTTTCACAATTAGCAATGCAGTGGAAAGCTCACAAGTGAAACGGATCGCAGATCGTGACCTTTTCAGAATCCATCTTGTACAGCACAGCACGCTGAAGGAAGTTCGAAGAGCGAATTTATGAACTGGGGCCCCTTCGAGAGAAGATCGACATTGGGCCCTGGCGATGGAGCAATCAGAGTTGCAGCATAAAGCGGGCAGATAGAAGCATCGGAGTTGCCTAGGTGGCGGCTTTGATAGGTTACTCGTCTGGTGACGACGGTTGGTCTGTATAGCTCTAGGTCGATTGCTGGTAGAATAATATAGCAGGTATGAGTATGTTCGCCAAAATTTCGCCGTGTTATCGAAAGTGCTGGAAACACTTAGAGAATATTATTAGCTCATTGGTTTTCAAATACCCTTCTATAGATATCATACCTCCGATGTTCTTCATCTGTAACAGCAGCAAACCGTAGCGCCATGCACCGTCGCGTCCACTCATCTCGCGTGAAGGTTGGGTCACAACCAAAGACTAGAAAGACTGGAAAAGTGCAATTCTTCACCGGCTTGCTACTTGACTCCGTCTGAAATACTCATATGGGAAATGATTCCGTCTTCTTAGCTAAGACATGGTCCTCCAACTTAGTGGGCTTGGTAGCGAAAAGTCACAGGAAGTCATCGCCATCATAATGTAGGCAGAATGAAGAAAGGATGATCTTAATGAAACTTTTATTTATTGCAATCAGTTTGCTATCATAGCAGTGTCCTACCATAGCATCTTCCCACCATTTTCCCGTATCATAAGGCCAACAGTCCAGATTTAAATGCCAATGACCCTGCCCATGTTGCTTTTCTCAATATCAAACTCAAGAAACCCTCCCGTAATGCCTCTCGTCATCTTATTACAATCCGTAGATAATGTCCATCGGCTTAGGAAACTGCTTTACAGTCCAGTAAACCTCGCTATAACTTTCATGCCTCTTCTGCATTTCCGGGCCAGCTCCCCAAGCGTATCGTTGAGCGAAAAGCTCATTGATGGTATCGCAGAGATCGTTGAAGATTTTGGCAACTGGATCGATTATCTTTCCCTTGTTGACCTTTTTTTGCTCACCTGTGAGGCAGAATACCAGTCGTAGGTCTTTGAGTGGGCATCCGCATTGAATGAATCGCTGTACGATGTTGAGAAATAAAGGGTCACCCAAGATGCCTTTGATAGAGAGTTTTTCGATTGGGGCATGGCTTAGTCGAGTACGTGGGTTGACGAGGTAACGTTCCATCTCTTGATCTTCAATTTTGCGGTTCCATCTGGGACTGTTGGCTGTTAGCATATTCCCAGCTGTTTTGTTGCAAGCTGAAGATAAGGAGAAGACTTGGGACACCTACTCAAGATCAATCTCTAAGTACTTCATCAATTTGATGGCAGCATCATTGAGGTTGTCTGTGGCTTTAAAATGGTCATCGTTAGTTGTGAGAATTTGCCATTTTCCAACGCGCAAAAGACTAGCGAAATTGAGCTCGTTTGTCGCTTGCCACTAAAAAATATTAATAGGTGCGGTTGTTAGATTGAAGGGAAGCGAGTAAAATTTGAACATACTGTGGGAACCGAGGATTCTGAGGGTTTGCTTACCAGCAAATTGCGATCAATGTATGATGGTTGATCACTATCAGCAAGCTCTGGCCTTGACGGACGGTGGTGGCCATACCCCAACTCCTCCTCCATACTCATTGTGCGCATAGAGAGTTCATGCTCGACACTCGGCAAAGCCGGAGCAGTAGTCCAGTTTTCCCAAGGCAGTTTCTTCCAAATTCCAGGGGACCACTTCTGGAGAGTCCAAACACGTTGTGCCAGAGTAGATGGTGCGTTTTGGTGAGTGGGGGCCGAAGGTTGGGAGATTGACATGTTGGCGCTAAAAAAGGAAGGCTGTGTGGAGACACCAGAGGCGCGAAGTGGTTCTCCCATTCTTTGGGGTTGTCCAGAGCTGGACGAGCTATGCTTTGAACCTTCCTTTTGCTTGTCTTTCTTGCTCTGCTTTGGCTTAGTCCATAATGATCCTCCTTGCATGCCGCTGCCCTCCGCATATCCTGCCGATTGTTCATTGGTCATCTGAGGCACATTCAATCAGTACTCTATTTATGAAGCCCAGAGGGGTGTGAGAGAATCTGCAACCGACCTTGTTGGCACTTAAATCTTTGGCAAAAGCTCTGAGAACTTCGAAAGACTTATGTGTCGTGGGTACCCGTGCCTCACGGTTTGTATGTCTGTTTGGGTTCGGATTCGACATCTTGGCCAAAGATCGGATCGTTACTACACTTGAAGAGGATGGAGGTATGGAGTCGTGAGGGAACAAGAAGTAGAGGTGAATGGATTTGCTTCCGCATTACGTAATTAATAACTTTTTCTGTCATTGCTCTTATGTTCTATTTGTTTTGCCAAGAAAATGTCGAGTGGGGCTTAACGGAAAGTTGAATCTTCAACACCTCTAAGCAAAACAGCCAGCAACTAACAGGCAGCAACACTCACGAAGTAAAAATCATTAAGAGCAAAGATAGAGAACGCTAGGATTCTTCTCACATTCTCATTGTGTTTGTCTGACCTAGTTATGCAAATGATGAGAAGTGATTGGGTCGCTAATTCACCCCCTTTTCTAGAAAGTTTGGCCAATTTAGAAGTGGGGGGATTCAACTTACTAAACTTCATTGGGAAGTGTTTTGGTCAAGCTGCTCACCCATCTTTGAGGAAAGCAAAGATCAGTCACAAGATTTCTCATAATTTGTGGTTAGCTACGAAAGATGACATTTGAAGGGAGATGTTCTCTTTGGTATATTTGCTGACCTTGTATATTGAGAAGGGTACCCCTTTCATATGGAAGGCAAAAATGATGCCTCTACAAGAAGGATATTCCTGACGGGATATGTGTGGCTTTATATTTAGTTCTTTGTGATTCCTCTAAGGTTGTTTAGGTAAGCGTGATTTCCTAAGAAAACCACCTTTATTAGTTGTGCAGCGACCTCTGTGTGCTTAGGTACAAGAGATCCAATCACCATTTCTGAGTCATTGTTCCATAGTTACTATCCGCTGCTAAAAGAGACCCAAACAAATCTACAATAGCCCTTCTATCGAGTTATTTTTCTGTCTTATATCGTACTTAACACTTTTACTCTTGAATTGTTTATAAAGGAAGTTTTTGCCTTCGAATTAACGGTAAATAAACTACTATGCCTTATACCTGTATTTCTAGAGAGTATAAAGTTTGTAAAACAACGGTAATTAATAGTTTTACTCTTTAATTAATTGTAAATAACAGTTTTACTCTCTAATTAAGAGTAAAAGAACTAAACCATTCTCTAAATTATATACCTCTGTTTTTAGGAGTACTAATTTTTAAAACTATAGATAAAACTACTAGTCTATATCTACTATATTTATATATATAGTAATTAATAGTTTTGCTCTCTAAGTAATTCGAAATACTTTAAATACTCTCTAATTAATTTAAAAATATCTTAAATGCTCTATAAATTAAATAGAGAGTAAAACTAATAAAAAGTAGATTATTAAGAGAGTATAATTAGTAGTATTACAATTCTTAAAAAAAATAGTTTACTTATTATTTTTATATATAAATATACTAAAGATTAATAAATATAATAAATTAACCTACTACTTATACTAATATCTAAGACTTTTTAATATATAAGGTTTTATAGATACTCTCTAGTAGTATAATAGAGATAAATAATTATTATATTCTTTACTTTAAGAGTCTACTAAATTAACTTCTATTTTAATCTTAGTAATAGCTTTATTCTTTTATACTATTTTATAAACTCTTTTAATAGTATATAATAAAGCTTTTAATACTACTTATAATCTAACTAGTTAACCTTCTTCTTATACTTTCTAGATAGTATATTAGTAGTATATGACGATTCTCAAACTAACTAACTAAGGTAACTGAGTATCGCTGGGGTTGGTTGCTTGCAAAGAGGTTCAATCGCGGACTGGGTGTTTACTCGGAGGTAAACTCGTCACTTAACTACAAAGCTGTCAAGGTAGTAATAACAATGTAATATTGAATTGAGCACGAAGCTCCTATCTAATGGCAGAGGTGCCAGTCTTATATAGAACCTTCCTGCTTGCTCTGATCAGCATGATCATACTGATCATACTGATCTTGCTCAGTGTTGCTCAGTTGATCAACACTGATCAATGACAGTCACGTGATTTAACTCAGATGAAATCCCTGGATCGCTTAGCTAGTCTAATCGATCCTCTAATACTATAAGAGTATGTGATAGTGCTCAACCTGTCAGGACGCCGCCTGGTCTTCACTTATTACGTGTGCACGTGATTCGTGACATAGTAGTAGAGAGATAGAATTATAAGAGTAAAAGCTTCAAGTTAGTATAAGAGAAAAGCTATAGCTTTAATAATAGAGAGAGGAATGTTAAGGGTTACACCTGTAGAGTGAGTCTTAGAGTACTCTAGCGACGTATACACGTGACCTCGCTTAGTATTACAACGTATAGACCTGACGGAACCTTCGAGAGTACCCTTAGTAGAACTCTCTAGAATGTATAGACTAGGTATATAAGATAGTAAAGACTCAACTATAGAGAGGATAATCGAATCTTCTTATATATAGACATCTCTATAGTCTAATTTATTAGTAGTAACTATAAGTTCTAATAAGAAACTACTTATTAATTCTAATATACTCTAAAGCTAGTTTAGTATTTAATATTTAGAATTAAGTCTTTAGATAGTATAGTCTACTCTAAGTTCGTTCTATAAGATATAGATTTTAAGGTTTAGTTATATCTAGTATAAATAGAGATCTATTTTTAGAAAGCTAGAATATATAATATAGTTTATTAGCGAGTCGATTATATCACCGAGTCGATTACTAAAAATATATATAAAAAACGTCTATACAACTCTAGTAAAAATCTATAATTCTTAATAAAAATTAATAAAATTAAAAACTTTACTTTATTATATTATATATAAGTAATAGTAGAAATCTTAGATACTAACTAATTATAACCTCTAAGTTATTAAAGAAACAAATTTTTTTTAATAATATAGAGGTAATTTTAAGCGAATCGTTAGTTATAACTAGTAAGCGTTCTAAAATTTTAAAATTACTTATTTATATAGTAATAAAGTAAATTTTTTAATTTTATGAATTTTAATTAAGAATCGCAGATTTTTACTAGGGTTGCACAGACGTTTTTTGTATGTATTTTTAGTGATCGACTCGGTGATATAATCGACTCGCTAATAAACTACGTTATCTTATTTTCTATTTTAATATACTTATACTTTTATCTTATATTACTACTATATATAGGCTACTTACTTACTACTTAAGTAGCTACTCTATTCTGCTTACCTAGCTTACTACTTATACTCTACTCTACTCTACTTACTACTCCTCGAGTAGTTTATTAAAATATTCGACTAAACCTAAACGAAGATATGTACCGAGTACACGCACAAAGGTTGGTAAGGCGATATCTAAAAAGAACTTCTCATATGTCCATCTATATAAATATATAAGACATGCGAGCCTAACAAGCCCTTAAGTAACTACTTTACTCTAGGTGCCTCAGAGTGCTACTTAAGTACTTTGAGTCTTCTTTGTCCACACGATTTGAATTCTTAACTGATTTCATTATGTAGTAATTATGCTCTAGTGCAGTGCTAATACTTCACGATCCAAGAGTGGAAGATCTGAACCACATGAATCAAACATGCATTTCCCTACTAGTTTGAAATGTCTAATTTGATTCAGTTTGAGCGAGGATAAACGTTGATCAGCCTGGAATTGTTCTTCTCGAATACCAAAAATGCGCTGTTGACTCATTTCTAAGACATCGTAATATTCCTTACGACCAATTGTAGCCTTCTCTTTCCTCTGCGTGAAGATATCAGCAAGTTTGAGGTCTAGGTATTCCCGTCTTTTTGTCGTTAATTCCTTCTCTGTAATCTCCCTAAAAACAAACGTTTCGTCCCTTGGGCCAACAGAACAAAAAATATCTCCGCTTGCTGCACTCACTGGTACCAGGGCTAAACATTTTCCAACGTGAGCCACCCTGTTTTGATCAAATAAGCCTGCCAATAGGTCTTCTCTTGAGCTCAACATTTGAATCTCAATAAGCGGTAAGATACTTTGAAATTGGCTGAATTTTCGGGGCATATAACGTTAGTCCTTTTTGTCAAATTCAGATTTCACCTTGCGAGTTGTTGTTGGAGGCTCTGCCAATGTTGTGCCACCAGTTCCCTCCTTGGAAAAAGCTTTCCATGACTGAAGGACTTGTTTCAGGATTGGGCGGCAGAGCAGATGCTCCTCTTCATCGTGGTAATCGGTCAGAAAATCTTTCCAGTGGTCCATAGAAATCCGAGGACATTGCTCACCTAGCCAGCTTTGCAGTTGCTCCAGTGCTTCAAGATGAATGGACAGATTTACTGTGATAGCGTTGAATGCCGGAGGTTTATCTCCTCTCACCGATGAAATTGTGCCAATAAGCTGAGATGCACAACCTAAAACTGATGGCTCCTCGGGCAAAACATGGAACATTCCATGGTGAGGTGTCGAGATACCGGTGAAAGACGGAGGGATGGATGTCCAATCAGGAACCCATGAAGGAAGTCTGTAAGTACGCCGGCCGAGGCCTGTATGTTCCACATGAGAAAGGAATGCAGCCCCGTGTTTTGAGTTCAGTATAGATATTGCGGTGGCGGTGTAAAGCTCGCTGATGGGTTTGTTGTAATCAACCCTCCAAACGCCAAGGTCTGGAGCACCGAAAGTACTACACCGTGAAGAACTACGAACTTTCGGTAGGCCCAAATGCCCATATATCATATCTCTGGGTTCAGTCACCCCGAAGCCCCCTCGTAGCTTCAGAACTTCGAATAAATCTTGACTTTCATCTGAATTATGCGCACCTGTCTGAGCGACTCGAATTTTACGGACATCAAAAAGACGCGACAGAGGTGGTATTCCAAGCTTCGGAATTTGCTCTCGCTGTAATAGGAGAGTACAAAATAGTTCCCATCTCATTATAGTACTCCCTACCTGCACCCATGGACTTTTTGACAAGACGAGTTCTTGAAGCACCCAAACCCTAGTGAACCATGTTCTTTGCAAGATGTGTTCTACGGCCTGTTCCCTGATCTTCTGCACTAAATCGGCTTTGCGATCCCCAGAGATCCGAGAAGAGAGTCTCTCTCGTCGACTGGCACACCCCCCGTCTCATTATTCGTCGTCTCAAGGATTTCGTCTAGCACAGCTTGTGCTTGCATGCCCTCCCCCAGAAAAATGATCGTATTTCCAGCAACACCATATATGCTTCCCATTTGTTGAACTTGCACTGCCTTTTCTTCAGATGATTGTTGATCAATACACACCCCATCCGCCCAAACATGCATCGGACTGCGTGCGTCGCGGACGTTGCGCAAGACCGCATCCAAAGATGCTGTGATTTTGACCCGTCTCCCTTCAATTTCTATCTCCTTCTGCTCTTTTGGGTCACCCCATACATATGATATTGCTGTATAATGGTCCAAGAGACTGCTTTCGAAGTGTCCAAGCGAGGCTGTAATCAGGCGTCCTTGGACGATTGCCCTTACATCGGAGGAGGGTTGGAGGATGAAGAGTCGGAAGTTGTGAGGCGCGATGATCTCGGTGTATTCGTAGTCTGTATCTGAGGGCATTTTGACGTGTTTTGTACTAATTCTTTGCTGGTGATTCTTGGTGGGAAGTTTTCTGGAGTTCCTTTCGGCTGGGCGGAAGACGAGGTGCTATATATATACTCTGCAGGTTGTAATCCTATTCGTGCATATTCACAATTTACATCGAGGCAGAAAGGAACAGGGCAACACAAGCACAGAATTATCTGAAACTACCGTGATAAGAAATCACGATGCCAATGAGTAGCAGGGACGTAGTTGTTTGGAAAGCACTTTGAAGTTCGGCAGCTAACCACAATTCAAATTCTTTTACCACTTCCAACTTAAGAACCTCGAGACTAACCCACATCAAAGCTCTCCCCTTACGCCTGAATAACCTCGTTCCAGACCCCCTCTCACCAATCAGTAAAATAATCAATCCCATCCGCCAAAAACGCGCCTCCAACGGCAGCATGATCACTCCCCTCATAAACTCTCAAGAACTTGTCCCTAACCCAACTACCATTCCTCACCAACTCAAAAAATGCATTACAATTATCCGTCATTCTAAAACTAGTGAATAAATCCAATCGATACTGATATCTCTCCCAAGTTTCCGTCTTTCTCTTCACGGGATACTGTTCCAGAGAACCATAACTGATTCCGAAAGCCGGCTTGGTGCTATTTTTCTGTAAATGCGAAGATGAATTTCGTGCGTATTCCAAGGTATGATTTAGAAAATAACGATCATTCCAAGCTAAGAAGGGACTCGCAGCGAGATAAGTGTCGAAAAGTGACGGTTTGGTGAGGAGAGCGTAAAGAATCAACATTCCCCCGCCCGAATGGCCATAGAGTGCATCACGGGTGAATTTTACTTTCGGAAAAATGGTTTTCTGGACGAAAGGTCGAAGTGTTCCATCAACGAATTTTAGGAAATCGTCAGCTCCCGAGAGGATTCCTGTGTCCGGGAGACTGCCGTCGAGGGTTGGTGGTATGTAATCTACATATCTCTGATCACTATATGTTGCGTTGGTAAGAGGGTAGCCGATTGAGACGGTGATGGTGTCGGGTTGGTCAGGTACTACTGGTTTGCGGCGATGGACTGCCTCTGATGCTGAGGAGCCAAGTGCGTTTCCGTCGAGGACGTACCTATAGTTCTCCGTTGGTGAGAACAAAGATGGTTTTTGGAAGGGAAAATTACAGAGTAAGTGCGGTCGCGTTGACTTCTCGTGAGCTCCATTCGAAAGGCCACGATATTTGGACTTGATAATCTAGACCTTTTCCATTACTCACATTCCACAGGCCGATGTTTGGAAATACGGTTGGTGGAAAGGTGAGGAGGGAGTTGAAGGACCAATTTGCCAACGCCATTTTGAGTTTTTATAAAAAAGGAACTGAACGGCTTCTGATTATCACTTTGGACGTCTCGAAGTCCATTAGATATATCTTTGCTGAAATATGCTGGATCCCATTCTCTTACTAAGTAGCCTTCTTTAATGTAACTCTATCATCAATTCAAAAAAGCAAAAATCACGTCAGCTTCGAATAATTGATTGGGGCGTCCTGGGCAAACTGCATTGGGTAAAATTCCCCGCTTCTACCCCGCTATCGGGTCGCGTATGCACGAGACGCTTATCTAAGAAACTTCAATGTAACTCTGCGATCCGACCTATGAAATTGTACATTATACTTCTTCACCTTGTACTTCTTATGTAATTCCTTATATTAGTGTAATTCGCAACAAGTGAAAAGCAGAAAAATTGTTTAGATGATCGAAATCGTCCGGGAGTAAGCGAGCCCCTTTAGCAGGTGGTATGCGACTGAGATAAAAGAATCCCACAACTTAAGGAAGCCACACTCGAAGAAGGCAAGCTGATTTGCTCGGCCTTGCCAGGTGGGGATGTTTAGCCTAGCGCGAGCGCCTTGATGCCACATGAGTCACAGCCTTGTCACGAAATTCCACGCGGACACTCATGTTACGGACTTCAAATCAAGATTTGGGCTCATAGCACCACTTATTATGTTTCTCTAGATTCAGTACTTGACAATGGCACCCGATTTGAAAAGGATTCGAAATGAAATTCTTGAGGCGCTGGGTCATTCTTTAACCGAATTTACAACTGAGGCTGAACTTGATCAAGCTCAGCGACAAGATCCAAACACAGCGAGTAGGGTGAACTGGATTTTAGAAAACGGACGAAAATCACTTCATTATTGCAATGTTTTCTTTGAAAATGTCAGTTCATACTCCGGAAAGGACGTGGCGAACTATATTTGGATTTCGTGCATTTTCAAAGACACCGATTCACGTATGTTACAAGAACTATATTTATGACTTCTTTTAATCAATGGCTTACAGAAAACGCCAAGTTTATTCAAATATAGAGTCTGGAGGACTTCTGGTTGGCACGGGATACTCTTAAGGTAGACTCTTGACCACTGACAGAAAACAGAACCTTATCAGGTTTACTAATTCGATTTAGTGGGAAACTCGCAGTGAGAACATTTTTTGGTAAGTTTGAGCCCCTAATTGTCTACTTATTCCCTATTTTGACCTGTTTTCGCAGCATGTTTGCAAAATCTGAGAGCTTTTCTCCCCAAGTCGAAGGTCTGAAGAACACAAAGAGATCGCTAAACCGAGAGCTTCCCCCGCCTAAGGAAATTTGTCACTCATCTATTGTAGCTCTACTTTTCTTACTCAAAAGTAGCCTCCATTTTGCTGTTTCGGATTTGTATTATTTAATGGCCGAGAGAGCCTTGGTCATAACGAGTCGGAACCCAGCTACCTTGTTTTGAAGACACTCGTTGAAGGTGCGTTTCGATTCCAAAATCAGGAACCCTTCTATTTGTGAAATCAGTTAAGTAGCTAAACTGGCCAAAGATGATTTGTGTCTGGGAACGGAGTCAGAGATACCCTGGCATTCTATCACTCCAGCCACCGTTTTGCCATCAGAGTATTCAAAATCCAGCACCAAAGTGATTTCTTTTTCGGGCACGCTACCCGAATATCAAACTACTTATGGTTATATGGACATCTATCAGCCCCATGGTTTACATCCAACAGCCAAATCGAGTTGTGCTATATGGGGATGTTGGAAAGATGAACTAACTTGGAGGTCTATTTCATGTTTTTCAAATCGCCGAGTCGGTGAGGTGTATTTGAAATGTTTAGAATGGCAAGATACTTCAGATCCTGAAAGCTCTCCTATTCTATCCACTCACTGGATGAGTTTGCTTCGCTTTGTATATAAGATTTTCAACAACGATGCAAGACTAATACTTCGGGCAGCCGAGAAGGACATGGCGCAATTGGTAAATATGGACCTTAGAAGAAAAAACACATACTTACTCGTTTGTTTTAGAAATATAGAAATAGCTCGAAGCCAAACATTTCATCAGCGAACGTTTGTTTGATGTATCTGAATCACTTTGATTACTTCACAGGGTTGGTGAAGCAATTGAGCGATGAAGTTGCGAAACACCCCCCACAATGGCGAGTTCCAGCTTCTTCCTCACCCGACACTGCTCCTATGGATTGGATGAACGGAGTTAAGAGCCAATGCGATATTCTCCATCAAGAAATACTAGAAATGTCTAGTCAAGGCGATGAGATTCGGAAACTGGTATGTTGGCACAAGCTACCTGCCGAATTCAAAAACCTCGATTTGAGACAGATTATGTGAAAACTATTTTGAGTCCCTGCCTGACAAACACAGATATTGGAGCAGCATAACTTGCTTGGGTCACGCAAAACGAACCTCCTTACAATCCTGGCTTCCATCTTCGTCCCAATGAGCTTTGTTGCGGTTCATTTGTTTGACGCTCCAAGTTGAACCTCGACTGACTTCTTTACCAGACATTTTTTGGAATGAACACCAGGGAAATCAACGACTCCGCCTGGCAGTTAAAGTGGTACTTCATAACCGCTGTACCTCTCTCAGTTCTCACCGTACTCCTCCCGCTTGCCATCCTACCTGCATTCAATTTTGCTTGGCAACACCTCTCAGGACACAGGATTCTTTTAAACTTCATTCGCTGGAGCTTGATTATCGCCACCTTAGCCCTTAATATATCCTTGGGCGTAATATTTTATAGAGGTGACGGAAGTGGTGTTACCTCTTCTCCGTTGTTATGGTTCTACTCATATTCACGCTGTTTTCTAGCCATCGTGCCTTGTCTCAGTGTCTGTTCAAGTTTTTCCAAGTTCCGGCGCATGAGTTCCGAAAGGAGTCCATTGATTGACTTAAAGAACTTCCTGGGAAAGGAGAAGAGGAGCATCTATTTTTCTATATTTGTTGTATTATGCTTCCTACTCAGTCTATTTCTTGTCCCTTTTCTGGATCTGGCGCCTTACATTATCTACTTCATCCTGGTATGGTGGAGAAATCGATCAAAAAGAAATCTCTAAATAAAAAATTGTAATTTGTACTTCAGCGAGGTTCCTAAGTAAGACTATCTTGATGCCGATATAATACGAGTGGTATTCGTTGCTCCCCGTTTCGAAATTTCCTAATACAACTACTTTATTCATTCATATCGTAGGGTTGGTGGATATTTTCAGACTTTGTAGTTTGAGAGTTTTATTCGCTTATTTTTTAATGATTACAGGGAGGAGAAGATTCGACTATCTCGAATAGTAGATATTTTTATCGTTAGATATCTTAACTTCCTTATTTAGTAGATAGGTCTTTAATATCCTTTTAATAGGCTATATTATAAGTCTAGAACAAAGTATAATAAAGCTATAGTCTCTATATAGAGCTCGCTATATAGACAGGGGCGTGTATAGAACCGGAGTTTAAGTTTAACTCTCGTAGATATATATAACTATAATAATCTTATCTTATTAATAATAAATTATTAAAAGATAAATATAAGAACCTAGTAAGAAGTAGTATAATAAAATACTCTTTTTCTAGTATTACTACTAATAAAAGTACTCTTTTTAGTAATACTTCTACTTAAGCTCTCTTTTTAATAAGTTTAAGAATTTTCGAGAGTAAATTAAGTTTATATTAATCGATATCTAAATTAACTCTATTCTATACTAGTTTAGTATAAAAAAGAATTTATAATCTAAATAGTATTAAAAGTTATTTAAAATAAATTCTTTTCTTAGCTTAAGTCTAATTAAAACTTATATTACTTTAATACTAAATTCTATATATAACTTAATATAAAATAATAAATTAACTCTAACTTAGTCTAGCTAATTAGAGTTAAACTTAATTTAATCTAGAGTTAATCTTTAGCTAGTAAGCTTCTAAGTAGCTCTAGATTTAAAGATTTATATATTTATTCTTATAGTTATTATTAAAAATAAAATAAGTATTAACTCTAGTACTACTAATTCTATAAGAACTTAGAAAAAGTAGTTACTATAAATTAAGTATAGATATTATTATAGATAGTAGAAGTTAAGATATTAATTTAAGATTATAATATATATTCTAATAGCTTTATATAGTATACTTTATTCTAGTATACTATAAAAGAATTATATTAACTAGATCTTCTAGATTATTATAAGATTAATATAGTAATTTAAAAATTATAATAGACCTCTCTATTAATTATTAATTATATAGAAGTTAGAATATCAAGTAGAGAACACTTTTATTAATAAAGATAATAATATTAGAGAAACTATTTATAGAATATTAAATCTAAGTTTAAAAAATAAAGATACTAATAATAACTTAGACTTATCTATATATCTATATAAAGTACTACTAACTTTCTTATTACTATTATAGAGACTATTCTAGTCTATATAAAGTTATTTATAATAAGTCGAGCTATATATAGCGACGTATATTTATATAGCTATTTTATAAGAGAAGTTAAAGAGCTTTTATAATATCTTACTTAGTATTTCTATTTTTAGAATATAATATATTCTAATTAATCTCGATATAATATATATTTAAAACTAAGTTAGACTAGAATTAGACTAGAGTTAATACTATTTTAATTCTAGTTTAAACTTCTAAAAGGTTATAAATAATTTAAAATAAGAGTTAACTTATAAAGTTAGTTAGTACTAAATTATAGATTAATTATAGAGAGATTAAGAGAATATTCTAAATATAGTTCTAAAGTGAATTTAACCTTAGTTCTACTATAACTTAAATAAAGCTTACTCTATATTAAATTTTAGTTAAATCTAGATTAAATTAAGCTTTAATCTTAAATAAACTCTAAGTTAACCTTAGTCTAGACTTATATCTAAACATTTAGTTTAAGTATAAACTCTATTCAACTACTTCAGATCTCTATCTAACTCTAATGAGATTCTCCGCTAACGAAGGATTTAATATCGACAGGAAAGCTTAATAATGTAAGCTTTACAGGGTTCGTCGCGGTATACCAATCAATTGGATCAATTGCCCACGTTGATCTGTCCCACGTTTATCGAAGGCGGGGCAACATCACTTTGGAGTGCTACAATCCACTTTTAGTATTACAAAAGTGGAAAAATGGTACGCAGTACGACGTGACTCTAGATGGTGCTAGCTGAGAACATATAATAGTCTTTTTCCTGGGTTTCTTTTCCGATCACCCGTCTCACCCTTTAATCGTCCCTTCCCCGCCAGCCCTACAGAACACGTATCGTAGGAATTGAATTTGCGTCGAGTAAACCAGACATCATCCATCATGGCGGAAGCCTTTCTGGCTCCTCTGGCGGTATTCTTTATGCTTTTCCTGTCTGTACAAGCACAACTACCGGGGGTTCCATTCTTCGTGGTTCCCTCAGCATTTCCAACCTCCGTCTTCTCAAGTTACTATCTGAAGCCAGCGCCAACATCAGAACCCCAACCAGCAATCTTCGATCCGGTTCTCAACATTGCATACCCATTAAACCTCACGGATCCAAAAACAATTCCATCTGCCAGCAATGATCCTGTCTACTACCCCTTTGCGATTGCGAACCTTACAAATGCAACCTCCGAGACCATCATCCAAGCCGCGATTGCGGAAATCAAGGACATCATCTCAGACGATGGCGGACTTTCCGGGAACTGTTCCAAGTGTATTGCTGCTCTGAGTGTTGGGAAATTAATCGCTCAGATGGCACCATCGTATATACCGGATGCTCTGGTATCATTGTGTCAGTCAACCGGTTTTGGGACGAACACGTCTTGTAAGACCAGCTATGCGGCCACGAATTTTGGAGCTATTTGGACTCAAGTTCTCGCCTTGGCTGATGTCAATGGGCTTGATGGAGAATATATCTGCAATTCGTTGAGCAGTACCTTTTGCCCATCCCCGGCGCTTACAGCCTTGAACACTACTGGCTTGTTTCCGAAACCAAAACCCCTCTATCCAGTTGTTCCAAAAGCAAGTGGAAAGCGGGTCAAAGTTCTCCATTTGTCAGATTTTCATCTCGATCCAAGATATCAGGTTGCTTCAGAGGCGAATTGTTCTTCGGGTATGTGTTGTAGGTATTCTGGTTCGACTGGGACTTCTCACGCAGTGCTTCCAGCACCCTTGTATGGGTCTTATAAGTGAGTGTCTTTATCCGAAGTCTAAATTCCTTTGGAGCTAATGTTTTCAGGTGCGACACTCCATATTATCTCGGTCTCGCAGCATTGCAATCAATTGCTTCATTGACTGGAACTGGAACAACCAAATCCGATGCCGCTTGGACAATTTACACTGGTGATCTCGTATCGCATGATCCCGAGAACGAGATGTCGCAAGCCTACGTTGAATACACTGAAACCAGTATCTACAGTATGTTCAAGTCATATCTCAAAGGTCCGGTCTTTCCAGTTCTGGGAAATCATGATTCAAGTCCAGAAAATATCGACAGTCCATACAACCTCCCAGGACCACTAGGTCAGCAATTCAGTTGGAATTACAACCACGTTTCTGCTCTATGGCAACACAATGGGTGGCTCACTGCTTCGGAAGCAAGTCAAGCCGCTGTGCACTATGCAGGTTACTCAATAAAAAATCATTATGGTCTCCGAATCATAACGCTCAACACCGATTTCTGGTATCGCACAAATTACCTGAACTTTATCAACATTAGTAATCCCGACAACTCGGGCACATTCAGTTTTCTTATCCAAGAACTCCAAGCAGCCGAAGACGCGGGGGAAAGAGTTTGGATAATAGGGCACGTGCTAAGTGGATGGGATGGAACAAACCCTCTTCTCGGCCCAACAGATCTCTTCTATCAAATCATTGATCGTTACTCTCCCCATGTAATTGCAAACATTTTCTGGGGACATACCCACGAAGATCAAATCTTGATTTATTACTCCAATAATGGGACACTGCAAACCTCCGACACAGCCCAAACAGTAGGCTGGATAGGCCCCTCCGTCACTCCTCTGACGAACCTCAACTCCGGATATCGCATGTACTCAGTCGACACTGGGAACTTCGAGATCTACGACGCCTATACATTCTACTCCGATATCTCCAAAACCCCATCGCTCAATGCCACAGGTCCTACTTATCAATTCGAATACTCGACTAGAGGAGCTTATGGATCGGCGATTAACTGGCCTGAACATGCGCCGTTGAATGCTACGTTCTGGCATGGGGTTACCGTTGCGATGGAGGGGAACAGAAGCTTAGTGGAGACGTTTAATACTTATCAGGGGAAGAGCAGTGGGAGGAGCCCGAATTGTACTAGTGATGCTTGTGCGCAGGCTAAGATTTGTTATATAAGGAGTGGGAGTGCCGTTCTGGGGAGGGCTTGTCCGCAAGGGTTTGCCAGTGTTCAAAGTCCGTATACGGGGAAGAACTTCTGAGGGAACGTAGATGGATGATGGAGCGATAAGTTAAAGTCATATAAAATAAGAGAATTATGGGATATAAACAGAGTGGTGGTATGGAAAAAGGTTATTGGCGTACATGCTGGCTGAGAGACCAGTGGTTCGGAAATTTGCGAGTTGGCTTTTCACCCCCTAATATTTTGATTGTGTGGGTATTATTTAACCTACTCGCAACTCACAGTTTACCCTAGAGTCCTTTGGGTGATTGGAAAGACGTGCATTGTAGCCCAGTCATCAAAGTAAAAATCCTTCACAAACTCATCTTCTTCAAAAGCCACCTGGCTACCACAATGACAAGCCACAATCCGAGGGATGACTGACTGGAATATTTAGAAAAAAAATCACCACTTCGCTACCCCCAAACTTCTAAAGATTTCGAATGCTCAACTCACCCTCAACAACTAAAATGAGACTGAAAGAACAGCAAAAAGATTTGAAACATATCACATTTTAATGGGCCCCTTCCGGGATCGAACCGGAGACCTCACACAATAATGTTGCATCAAAGATACAAACCCAAAGCGTGAATCATACCACTAGACCAAGAGGCCATTTTATGTTCCTGTTTTCGATGGAAGATCGTGAATTATTTGGCCATTTGAACGTTCGATGTGTCAGGGTCCCACTTAAGGGGAAGTTTTTACGGCGGGCAGTGGAGAATGGAATGTGGTTGGTGCGGGTCCTTTGTGGGGTGTCTAGTCGGCGACTCGCCGACGGCGAGGAGTCATTTTGAACTTTTTATGAGGATGGTTGATTCATGGACATTTATTACTACCTTAAAGGAGGAGGGGGGGTTTTTGGGAGTGTCGCATAACCGTGACAAAAAGCAGAGTATTCTGGAACTGTTCTTGGAGTATCTGCCTTTTATAATAATTAGTGTGACGGTTCTAACCGCCACCACTCAGGCCAACCCCTGGCTGGAACCCAGCGGATACCGTGCTTCCTGAGCCCGGCTCGGTTAGCTATAGCTTGGCACAACCTCCTGTATATAAGAGCTTCCAGCTCCTGAGCTTCTGTCCTTTCTTCTCTTCTCTCTTTAGCTTAGAATCCTCGTATAGACAGTTCCACAGTGCCTAACTTACACCTGGCGTAGTCGTGCATTCGTGTGCGGTCTATTAGCTGTGCGTGTCGTTACAATTAGTAGGTAAAATTATTAACTATTATATAAGGATTAATTTATATAAGTGTTATAATTTATAGGATTATTATAAAGGACTAATTCTTACAGGATAATTATAACGCTAATATAATAGTTAGGTAAGTTCTTAAATTAAAAGTAGTAAAAGTCTATAGAAACGGAGGTTATATAGATAATTATTAGAGCTAATTTTTACTCGTATATAGAGCAGGGATTGATATTTAGTATAGGCGCGCATAGAGGGTAACTACTATACCTACCTACCTAGGTAGGCAATGAAGGTATTCCTAAATTTAGTAACCCACTTAGTAAACCGTGGGCTAGAACACTCTAGGAACGCTTATAGAACAGTTATAAAAACCTCCTACTCTTACAAGACGATTCTACTAGGCTATGATTATAGTTTACTAACTGACTACATAGTGTTAAGTAACAGTTAAGAATTCTCAATAGCTTATTTAAGATAATATTAGTACGATAATTCTACGACCGCTCTAGAAACCCCCCCAGTTCTTTAAGGTAGGCTATAAACTAACTCTACGATATTACAGAGATGTTGAGTAATGCTTTTTATTGAATGGTCTGGAAGGAGGAAATTTTGAGATTTGGTATTTCGACAAGGGTGGCACGTTCAAAGTTCAAAATGGCCTAATTTTCTTCGTCCTGCCAACGTCGGCGGGCATGATTCAGAGTTGACTTCAAAGTAGGACTCTTCTCCTTGCCAGTGCTTCTGTTACTGGTGAGTACTCGCTGAGTCTCTTGCGTTTATCTAACCTAGTTAGGCAAAACACGGATAAGGAACAGTAGCACTAAAAAGCTATGAAACAAAGTCAAAACCTCATGGAAAGCACCCGAGATATAGCTAGAGCGTTTGGGCATTGAGACTCGTGAGTTCTAAAGTGAAGAAACCCCCCCCTTGAAAGGTAAAATTTCGGTGTCACTATTTTCTGCTCTCCGAGAATGTTTTTTTTCGCAGTTCAAGCACCTGGTAGTAGTCAAGATACCCTTAGGACATGGAAATTCCAGATGACTTAGAGCCTTCGAAGAGCGGAATGCAGAAGTGGATAAGATTTTAGTATCTAGCTTAAACCTTTTAGATATGGATGATGTAGATGGATGATGTAGAAGCTTTTAAGAGAAGAAGAGAAGAAAGAAGCTAGTACATACCTTACCCTTGAACTCCCTAGCTCAATGTCACGAATCACGTGCTTAGTCATGTGACAAGTAAGGACCAGGCGGCGTCCTGACAGGTTAAGCACTATTGGAACTCTTATATCAAATAGGGACGCTTAGACTAGCTAAGCAATCCAGGGATTTCATCTGTATATAATCACGTGACTATATTAGCTCGCTGGTTCGCCTAGCGATCTAGCGAGCAGATCGCCAGCTCGACGAGCGAACGGTCGACATTGGGAACAGGAAGGTTCTATATAAGACTGGCGCGTCTGCCATTAGATGAGAGCTTCGTGCTCAACTTTAGTTACTTAGTTATCAATACCTTTTAGCTTTGACTTCTTTGTACAAGTGACGAGTTTACCTCCGAGTAAACAACCAGCGATACGAACCTCTTTGCACAGCAACCAACCCGTCGAAACGATACCTTTAGTTAGATAGATTGAGTATCGTCACACTCAATTACTTTCGTAGTAGGTACTACGTTTATTTCTAAGCCTTCCTAGTTCTTTCTTAGGAATAGAGGGAAGAGGAGACTAAGAGAGCTATTGATAATACTAATGTAGCTTTAGAGGTAGATTGTTAAGGTTGTAAAGGAGGTCTTTTTTTCTCTTTTTCTGTTTGTAGAGGATAACTAGAGACAAATATTAGAGGAGACTTATATTATTATAAGAGAAATTGTATCAGCTTTGAGAAAGGGGATATGGTTAGGTGACCCGCGTTTCAAGCACCCGGAACACATTGTTCTTTCCAGATAAATGATAAAGCAAACTAGTGAATATAATCCGAGTCAAAATTTTGATTTTAAGTCTCTCTACTACTTTAAGATCATACTAGCAGTTAAAACAAAATCTTTATAATAATGCGTAAAACTCAAAAAAAGAGAAACTCGCAGAATACAATTTACCTTTCGAGAGAAACACTGCAAAGTATTATTTTATAAAGATTCTGTTTTAAAAACGACTCGACGCTACAATAAATAAAATCGAACGACTACATCACACTACGTTACAAAAAACGAAAAAAACTCATGAAGCATTATTCTTACACAGCTGTATAACACTACAGCAAAGGGTCGGTCTCCTAAACACCCTAGCAGATCAACATAAGAATTCTATTAGCACAACAAATAAAATTTATCGCCTCTCTATCGTCCCCCTTTCCCGTCCAAAAGGCAAAATATAATGCAACTGAAAAAAGGATTGACAGTAACTAGGCTACCCTAGTCACCATCTGTAGTGAACTCATACTGCAGCATATGCAGACTTGGAGTTCGGCAAGAAGTAGGCTAGCAGCCACCTCTGCCTACCCAGGCTTTGCTAGTATAATACGGAACTGGAGTTAATTATTCTACCTTACTTAGTAGAATAAATAACTAGATCCGCTCCAGCGTATACTACATTTTATAATACAGTCGTGTCAGAATTCACCTTCCTCATCTTACTCCTCCTACTCAAAAGGCACAGAGAAGAAGCTAGAACCCAGTCAAATATATCCTCTAAATTACATCTAATATTTATCTACTTCCTACAACTACCTACCTCAACGCAAGCAAACCAAAAAAAGGACCTCTCATCCGCTTCTTAATCCTCTCAACTGTGACTGGCATTCACCCCTCACCTATCCTACCAGGCTGGCTATCCACGCAAAAGAAGAAGACAAACAACCGCTGGAACAAACCACACCAATTCCAGCTAAACAATAAAGTAAATAGGGGTTATAAATGAAATAAAGGAACCCTGATACGGTGAATGAGTTAAAAAAAGCCATGAGCATAGGGGTCCAGTAAGTCATTCTTTAAAATCATCCCTCTAAGTTGTCCCTACCTCTTTTCCCATTTCCTATCTCAAACCCAACCCATCCAAACCAAAAACTCAATCATGACCCCAATCCACAAACGCGGATATAGCATCACAAGAAGGGAAACGAAATCGCACGCACTCCAATTATTATAATTCCTCTTCAGCCAGAAGGACCAGCAAAAATAGCCATGCAACCTGCTACAGCAAATATAGTATCAACAAGCCCCCTCAGGTCATCATACCTCTTCACCATCACCCGTCCATCCATCCATCCACCCACCCGTCTCTCCCAGATTTTTCTTTTTATTTCGTTCAGTGCAAATAATTTGAATACTTTCAGCCAGCTAGTGCTCATGGCCACTCAGATGTCACCACCACAGGTCCCCAGAATATGGCTCCTCCACAAAATTAAAGAAAAGCCCACCGAGCATACAAGGCCCGGGAAAAAAGATTAACCTCGAAAAAAAGTCCTTTTGTGTGTCCCCCACCTGCCCAGTTTTTTTGTTCCCCCCAGATCCCAGTTCCCACAATCTTACAAGAAACTTGAAAATCAACCTAATATCTGCTGTCATACTCCCTCTCCTTCCTGGGATGTTTGATAACAGTTCCAGCAGGATGATCTATTCATATCATCGTCAGTGCCTGCTTTCTCACAAAACTCACCCAACAACCACCAGACAGCACGTCTCCCTTGTTGGACCTATCACCCCCGAAGCAGCGAGCAAAACAGCGGTCGGGGGAGGAGGGGAGTGAGCATTCAGCATGGGGGAAATAGAAAGAGGGGGGGGGAGAGAGAGGAGGCTGACCTTCTTTAGTGAACCGACACCCAAAAGCCTGACAAACAGGCTCATCCTTTACCATACTAACGGACGGACAATGATGTCCATAAATACAAAACTCAAGTTCGCAATCCTGCCCATTCAAGCAAGGATTCAACCTCGTCAAATAAGCAATAGCCTTCAAATCATCCTCAGTAGCCTTATACTCATGCTCAAAATGACATTCGGTTCCCTTGGCACAGGGACCGCGCAGATAATGATTGTTGCAGAGTTTATTGTTTGTTGTTCGTCTTTTTATTTTGTCCAGAACGGTGGCGTTCACGATAATTGGAGGGTCAAGACCTCGTGGGCCTGGTTCCCAGCTCGGCATAACCGTCTTCGGCCCTTTCGATGATTTTGTACCGATTGGGGGAGGAGCTGGGGGTAAAGATTTGTTTGAAATAACGGGTGAAACACTAGGTGGTGGTCTAGATAAGTTCTCGTCAGTATTCCACCAAAAAACATCTCAATCAGTATTCAGCCCAGGAAAAGCAACCTACGCAGCAACAGTAACACCAGCCCACGTATTTGGCGCAGTTGGCGTCGGAATTCTCGACACTAATTTTTCAGAGCGAAATATGTTGTTGAAATTCATAACCTGCAAACCTGTAGCAGCTAACTCACGAACGACGGGAGGACCTTCAATAATCGTGATGCGACAACGGTCTGAGGGCGTGATGAGTTCGTCGAGAAAGGGGGCGTAGCCTGCGTCGTGGGAGATTCCAAGGAGGATTTGTTTGCAATTGTGGTTGCGGAGGTGGAAGCGCATGTTTTCTGTTATTTCACCATCAGTATCCATTCAAAAAGCCAATTCCCAATCCCTTTTTTTTCTCCCCTCAAAAACCCAGCTTCCATCTCTCCCATCCCTCCATCAAGACAATTAAAAATATGTATGGAACATGAAAACCAACCTTTAATCTTCGAATCCGCCCTCTCCTTCCCATGTCCCACATCTACAAAATCAAAACTCGCTTTCCCCTGCGTAAATCCAAGTGTAAACTCCCTCAAATCATCCGGACTGTCCAATGCCCCATCACGCCTCATGGCCTTAGTTAACCCAGAGACGTTGGCGCAGACTTTGGCCATGATCTCGATTTCGTCTGTGAGTTCACTGCAATGCTGCAGGACGGTATTGCGCAGGAGGTTGGCGGCTTGCTTTCCGCCTTCGAGACCGAGGGATATTAGGCTTGGGTTGAACTGTGAAAATGATTAGGTGCGGAAGAGAGAGAGATGAGGGGGGGGGAGGGGGAGTAGAGGTGGGCTTACGATCATACCATCTCCATCTACTAGAACCATAATATACGGATTTCGATTCTATCCTTCCATTCAGCAAACCCCTACATTATATCTCCAATAAGTCTAACATACCCTCAACCCCTCACAATCAATATTAACCTGCCCAACCCTCGTGGTAGCAGCGTTAAGCTGTACCTGCAAATCCCGTCGACTCTTCCTCGC
The DNA here is from genome assembly GCA_001399465.1 of Hymenoscyphus scutula. NCBI lineage: Eukaryota > Fungi > Ascomycota > Leotiomycetes > Helotiales > Helotiaceae > Hymenoscyphus > Hymenoscyphus scutula. Next base: position 42,266 of record LKTO01000208.1, read on the forward strand.
ATCTTCCAGATCCAAATTCGCGTCCTCCAATTCCTTTCGTAGGACAGCGTTTTCCCCAACTAATCGTCGTTCTACGCTTTCGGTGTAGATTAGTAAATCCTAATAGATATCAGTATTTATCCGTGAAACATGAAACGATGGATTGGTGGTTTTGGGGGGGGGGGGGGAAATTTTTTTTATAATTCATCGGGTCTTTCTTTTTGTTTTTGGAGATTTTAAAATCGGGAGAAAAAACCCTTTTTTGTTAGGGGTGGTATTTTGTCTGCCAATGTGTGGGTTTGCTGTCAAGAGCGAGGGGGGTGCCTTGGGGGGGGGGGGAGAGGGGGGGGGGGTGGGGGGGGGGGGGGGGAATACTTTTATTAATTCATCCGAGCTATCTCGTTGCATTTGTAGAGCTTGAAATCGCGAGACGAAATCCATTATTGCTATGGGTGGCATATTGACTGCCATAATGTCGGATTGCTGACTAGACAGATGCAGGTGCCCTTGGGCAGGGGAGAGAAGGTTGGAGGTGGTGCGAGAGGAGGAGGAGGAGGGTTGCCAAAAGGAGGGAAACTTTTTGGTGGATTTCCAGATTTCGGGCGCGCGTGGTGATCTGCAACGGGGGACGCGCTCCGGGGACGGGACTGGGGTGTGTATGTTCTCCACTTATACCTCTGCTCGCGTTCAATTGAAATAAATTTATATATGTTTATATTTACATATAAACATAGATAGGTATATACCCAAAAGTATGATATTTTATCTCAACCAGTTTGAAGGTAGAGCTGGGAAAAAAAACTAGAAATCGTGCTGCCTTGTTTCTCCGCTCTTCTTTCTTTTTCTCAAGGAAGCTGCAGCCAGCCAGTGGTGCAGTGTCGCTCAGCTGGGTGTCTCGGTGAGCTGCTGTGCTTCAATCACAATGACCCATTGGTACCCTGTGAGAGGGAGAGGATGGATTGGTGGGATGAGGTATTACAGATGTCGCCCTCCACTGTTGAGATGTGAATTTACACTTAATTTACGAATTTATGTTTATCTAGCCGCGCGCCTAAAGGGAAATGAATTGTTGGTGATGAGTTTGGGAGAGCTTGGGGGAGGTGTTCCCAGGTGTTCCAGCTAGCCCGGGAAAATCCCAGGTGCGGTGGGTGGGCCTTTCCCGATATTCCATTTGCGCTCTACCTTAATTAGCTAACTACATACCTATATATTATCTTGGGAATTTTATTCCAGCTAGTATATAAATCCTTGTCTAGCAGTTACTTGGATTTGAAATCCTCTAATTATTATCGATGTTCTAGTCGTACATTTTCTCCCTTTTCTCGTGACATAGAGGCAAGCCTTTCAAACTCTCAAAAATTTCCTTACAACCAGGGGCATAATTCAAGTGAGTTGAGTGGATCGGATAGGCAGACGTCTTCCTGAGCTTCACGCGTGCTTGAGTAGAATTGATTTTGTCCCACTATTAGATGACCTTCTTAAAAGAGTGCCTTTATAGTAATAATAACAGCTAAGCCGAGTATTTCAGGACTAGAGTATATAGCGAGGGGGCGACGAAAGTGTTCTTCGCATACATTACTTCATCAAGTAAACATCTACTCTTCTTGTATAACATTACTAGTTATATAACACTTCTAAATAACCTTCACTGCCTACAGCTGAAATTCTTATTTCTTTTTTCAGGCACAAAGCATTCCAAGTTCCAACCCAGGGCTCGAAAATCTTTCGGATCTTCTGCCAGAATTTTGAATTTGGAAAACAAGGAAATATAGTTTCTAAGATGGCTCTACTATTGATTCAAATATGACAGTTCTAGATTGATGTAATAAGTCTTTGAAATGGTGTTCTAGAGGCAAGAAACCGGATCTCGTTTTCTTTTTATCAACTCTCTCAGATAGTAATCTTTAACATTCCACCCCAATTCGTATCATTCAAGAGCCTAGAAAAATGGTCGACGAGAAGAAATACTTACGCTATATCATACTCCCTGACTTGAATTCCATTAACAAGACTCCACACAAGTATCATAACTCCTAATTCTCCTCGCCTCAAGACCTTGAAAAGCTTTGCTATCCATCCGCCATTCTCCTAAATCCCGAAACCCCCGAAATTATGAATACAAACCAATCTTCTCCCCGAAGTGCTAGAATACCTTACTGACTTACTCCTATTTCCCTCTATGTAATGAAACAAATTTTGCCCCTCCCTTCAAAACACACCCATGTTTCTACCCACAAAACATCCACAGACATACCGAAGACTGGAGGAGGAAAGCTTGAGACATTCTTAGCGAAACTATTCATAGAACTTCAAGTGGTTTCTGGGTGCGATCCAGAGGAGAAGGGGATGTCGGTTTCACTTTTAACTCATCAGGTTGAAAGAAAAATCACGCTCTTTCTGTGTTGGGAATTTTCATCTCTGGGGGAAGAGATAGATAATATTGTTTGGTTCTTGATTTGATTCGCAGAAAATGAAGAGTTGAAGCAAAGTGAAGATGGGGCTTTGTTGAGACGTTGGGAGGGGTTTCTTCAGCTTTGGGGGAATAAACTGTCTGGCTTGTATTGAGGGGTTTGAATGAGTGGTTGAGATAACCTGGAGAGAATTTTGGTAAATTTCACGTTTGAACTTCGCTGTGGCTTTTGAGGGTTTCAGACTTCAATTGATGATAGTTGGAAGAATATATTTAATTGTGTTCGCTCCAACGACTTGATTTTGTTTACTGGTGCACAGGCACTTACTATTGGTCTACATTGCGAAAGAGGCACTTGTACTTCACTTCCTTTACAGGTCTTCAATCACTTTTGAGCCACCAGAACGTTCTCAGCGTAAACAGGGATATAGGTTCTTGGTTCGGATTTGTTGAGAGCGAGAGCGGGGTAAACAACTCGCTTAGTCCACAACCCAGTCCATAAAAGCGTGGCTGCCAACCTTCCTTCATCTCTTTCCTCTTTCAATTCAAACCCCTTGCACCTTCACTTATGCTCCATCCAGATTGGTTACTAGATCAGTCTTTGGTTACGAGACCAATCTTTGAAGTACCCCCAGCTTACTCTCATTTAAGTATTCTGTCCTTCCCCAATCAACAACAACATTCTTTCATCTCACCATTGCAATTTACCTTTTCATCAATCATTTTCGCCCCACCATAATCTTCAAACTCAACCATGTCTGCAACAGCAGTCATCGAGATAGAGAAGCCTCCACTAGAAGTGGCAATCTCTGGCAGCGACGCCTTTCTCAATGTGTTGAAGGAGAAGATGATACTCGACGACTCCGATGCCCGGGCTCAAACCAAAGACAAGAACTATGGTACCCTCGTAGACATGCATGGCAACAAATTCACCCCTCCAGACTACACCATCAAGCAAATCTACGACGCCATCCCAGCAGAATGTTTTGAGCGTAACATTCTCACTTCGACCTACCACGTTGTCAAGAATCTCGTCCAACTCGCCACAATATTCTATCTCTTCAACAGATATCTCACTCCTAAAAATGTTCCCAATTACTATGCTCGTTTTGCCCTGTGGGGACTTTACACTTTTATGCAAGGTGTTTGTGGACTGGGACTTTGGGTTCTGGGACATGACGCTGGTCATATGGCTTTCTCGAAGTATAAGTGGTTGAATGATACTGTGGGATGGACACTGCATTCTGCGCTTCTCGTACCGTATTTCTCGTGGAGGATTACTCATCGGAATCATCATAAGGGAATTGCTAACATGTTCACTGACAATTCCTGGGGTATGTTCACTTTCCATTTCTGACTTTGTTTTCCACACCTACACTCCGGTTTCTCCTTATATCCTCTTTCCTCTCTCCTTGATATTGTTTCTCACCTTCTCTGCCCTTCTTAACCTCGGTAAAAAAACACCCCGCTGATTTGTTGAAGTCCCCTTCACCCGCCTCGCCTACTCAAAATACTTCGGCACCACCTTCGAAAACGTCATCGAGTACGCAGAAGATACACCAATCTACACCTTCTTCTATCTCCTGGCCCACCAACTCCTAGTCTGGCCCGTCTACATGTCCCTCATGTGTGGAGTTGGCGACGCCTGGTTCGAAAAGCAAGAGAAAATGCGCGGAAACTCCAACCCAGCTCGAAACGAAGACGGTACCATCGTACAAAAGTACGAGTTCAAGGGTAGTCACATGAACCCATACAGTCCTCACTTCACTCCTCGCGATGCGAAATTCATCTTCATCACTGACATTGGGTTGGCAATCACTTGGGCTGCGATTTACTACCTAGGTTCGACATTTGGGTGGGCTAATGTCGCGGTTTGGTATGGGATTCCTTATCTTTGGGTTAACCATTGGCTTCGTAAGTTCCCCATTTGCCCTCCCTCCTCCCTCTCCCTCCCACAAAGCCGCATCTGAAGTCTAATCCCGCACCCCTATTCCCAGTCGCAATCACCTTCCTCCATCACGTGGATGGCTCCCTTGCCCACTACAACCCCAAACAATGGAACTTTGTCCGCGGCGCCGCCTCCACCATTGACCGCAACATCGGCTTCGTCGACAGCTGGTTCTTCCACAACATCATCGGCACCCACGTCCTCCACCACCACGTCTCCATGATTCCGCATTATCACGCTGCCAAGGCATCTGCTGCTATTAAACCGGTTATGGGCATCCATTATCGGGAAGACAAAACCGGTGTGGGCTTGTGGAATTTCATGAAGAACTTCTGGATCAATTCCAAGGCTTGCTCCTGGGTTGAACCTTCGGAGGGTGCCGTTGGGGAGGGACGCGATATTCTGTTTTATAGAAATAGAATTGGGGTTGGTATTGCGCCGATGGATGTTAAGATCAAGGGTGTTTGAGGGAAGGTAGTGGTTTGAGGATTGCTGGTCGCTGTTCATATTGAGGGATCCTGGGCAATTGTTTGCTTCGGGGCTCCACTGGTATGAGGGGAATTATTCCATTCTTTTAGATTTCTTTTGTTCTTCAAATTGCCCAGGGGGACTGGGTGGGACGAGGATTTATCCGGTCTTTACAGCGTTAAAAAATCATGGGCTATCGAAAGGGTAGAAAGCCTATCTGGGCATGTACCTTCATATGAAGCGTACACACCAATTAACTAAAACATAATTATTTTCCTTCGAAATATTCCGCTATTCTGCAGTGACCTGACTCTATGGAAACCTTATCTCTCAAAAAAACTGAGATTATCCAGAAGATCGCAAAATCATTTATACCCTTTGGCAGTTCCTTTTCTCAAAGGATACTACTTTCCAGCCTAACTCAACTGTCACTCTCTCAAATGACTTGCATATAGAACCTTAAGGAGTATTGTAGACCTCTTTCTTCTCGCTTCCCCCTCTCATCTTACCAGAATCACTATTTACTCATCTCCCCAAAACTTCTCTTTCATGAACTGAACGTGAAAATAATATTATACGCTGAGAGTAACATTCGAATAATAGTCAAGAATTTAACTTTGAGAATTAAAAGGGTTCTGCGAGTTATAGATAACAAGTTGTTTCTGGCTTTCTCTCTTTTTTACTACCCCTCCTCTAATTAATTTTGCAAAGGTTTGTTGCACATGATACTTCATCTCTTTCAACTACCAAGGGTATACCATTTTCGATCATATTTCACTTTATTATCTATTCCGCCCCATTTTTTGCACATCACTTTTAGACCGTAACTGTTTTGCCATTGTTCCAAATGCCAGGCAATTTAGGACTGTCGTCCTCCTGAAATCAGTTTGATAAGGTATACACCTTGCCATCGAATGACCCCCGTGGCTAGCTATTCAGAGCAACACCCGAAAACCCACAGTTTTCATCTTTGGCGTAGTCGTTCAAAACTACAAGATGAATAAAGAAATGGCCGGGCCGTATGTCTTAGAGAGACTAGTAGTCGTGCTACCGTGCAGTAACATCCTGTTTCTTATCATTTTAAGTAAACTTATCAATAGCCTTATCTTCCAAGAAATGTGGCAGGCTTCTGTGCGAGAAATATAGATTGGCGCTTCTAGAGTTTGGTGTACCGCTGTTAATAAGCACTGTTTGTCCTATGCATAAATCCTCCTAATCTGCAGACTGGCTAGAAGACAAGAAGCACCCTTGCTTCTGCGTTGTTGACAGGATTTTCTACTACAAACATGGGTCTGCGAATCTCCTCGGATTCTATTTATGTCGTCTGTCTCGATAATCTAACTTATGTATACTTGGCTTCAAAGACGATTCCTTCTCAATTGCAGACGACTTTTTTTCCATGTAACTACTTATTCAGTATATCTCTTCCTGTATAGAGGAGTACCTTTAGGAACGTGAGCACAAAGAGGGGTTGGTTGGAAGTCCACTGTCATAAGATCCAACCCTAAAATCGCTTAAAGTGCTGTTTCAGAGAAAAGAAACATTCAGTGTTCGTATACGTTCTAAAAACTCCCTCAATACACTAGAGGAGATAGACGTGATGAGGAATCTCCTGTGAAAAGACTCAATTTACCTATAATGGTTAAAAGACATCGAAGAGACCGATACACATCGGAAGTGTTACAGTACGCGTATCTGGTTACAAAGAAGGGAAGATATAGTAACATGATTAGTATAATTTGAATAGTTCTAGTAACAGTGTTCAATCATTGTGAATCTCTGAAATCTGTAGAACAATTGTTAAATATTAGAAGAAGTTACGCCGATTTTAGCCAAGTAAATGAGGTAGTTAATTGAATAATCCCAGTAATTATTACAAATTCTCGAAACGAGTTGAGAAATCAGGAAGAACTAAGCATGGTTGCACAAAGTTTCCCTTTTAAAGGTGTTACGGCTTATAACACTTTCAGTAAACAAATTTGAAGGTTTGAAATCTCTAGAATGAATAAGATCATCAAGAAAACCAAAAAGGAAATTACGATGATATTGTGGCAGTTGAAAGGACCTCCTTGCTTGTATTCCCAAATTCAATTGTAATTGCTCAAACTGCTCTAAGACAGCAGAAGCAACTTCCCTTTGGTATTCCTAAAAGCCAAGCTCCGTAAAAACACACAAAAGAAACCCCAAGACCCATTGTTTGTATTTGTACAGACTCCAGCATGAACTTCCACCAAAACAAGAAATCTTTCCACCCCCTATATCCCCAACCCAAACCAACACAAAAGACGAAATTAAAAAAAAGGCGGTTGGTGAAATTTGGCGTTTTACAGAGGTAGCAGCACCTGAAGCTCTCTCTCCATTGCTCAATAGAGTAGAGATGAATATTGGAAGAGGATGAAACAGAGAAGCGAAAGTCGGGAAGCAGACAAGAAGAGTAAAAAATCATCAAAGTGGCTTCATTGTCTCAGCTCTATCCTCGCGGACAGAGCGGGCTTTCTTCAAGGCATTCTTGACTATTGACGGTTTAGTCTTGTGACAAAATTCGTGAGGAAACACTGTAAACATACACTTCTTCCAGCCTCGCAAGCACTTCTCTTTGATGCCTCTTTCGTAGTCAATGGCTGTGCCCTTCTTGTCAAACTCCTTTGGAAATTTAGCAGTGGTAATATGCCAAGGAATGCCAGAGGATTTGGTGACTTACCACCGCATCAACCTTCATATCGTCCTCCCACAAGAGACCAGCAGCTGCCTCGTTATACTGGAGCTTCTCGCCCCAAGGTCGCATCTCTTTCCTCATCGTGCTCCTTTCTCTTTATGAATTACGTAGGCAAGGTTGTGATTGTATATGCTGTGCTGTGAAGTGTTATGTGGTAATGCGCTGCATAACGTAGGCAAAAACTTCGTAGAATCTTCGCGTGAACTTCGTGTAAACAGTAAGTATCAAAATTTACGCGTTGGTCTCAGAAGTAGGTTTCCCCACCTGCATTGTGCCTACACTGGACAGTCTTGCCAAGTAACCCCTGTCATAACAAGTCGGAGGTTAGTTGCTAAAACTCCGGTCTCCGCATCTATAGTAATGTCCAATGTGGTGCCTGAAAATGATTCTATGAACAAAGGAAATCGGATGCAGGGGTTTTAGGGGGAATTTTAGTTAAGCGACATTTCAGTTGAACATTTCAGCACTGCTGCACAATGACCGCCGATCTGAGATCCAGACTCCTCCTTTCAAACTTCAGATTTCATTCAAGGAGGGAAGCAAACCACGGCGCTGGAGACCGCCGTGAGGGCAAAACAGCATGGTAACCGATGCGCTCGATTCTCGGAATGCTCCTTCGACGGTATCGACAGTAGTAGCTGAAGTAGAAGAGGAGGCTCTTCGTCGACGACTCCTGGAGCCTTATCGCGACGACTCCTAATCTTTCTTTCTATCTAACCCATCATTGTAAGTGGACTTCGTTCTACCTTCCATCCTTTTATACTCTATTGACAACACGTACTAATCGAACATAGGTGGCACCAGTGCAACCTCAACACCACGAGTAACGAAGAGCTCGCAAACATCCATCTGCTGGCAATCAGGAAGGAACACGCTCAACTCCAAGATTCACCTCCCAGAGGCGAAAATGTATCGGCTCAGATCTCAACGACCCCAGCGGCTTTGCGACTTGACAAAGATCTCACCATTCTCGATGTCCAACAACCCCAGAATCGAATGAACGAGGAAGAAGACATCATATTTGGCCAGTTGCGACCGAAGCATAACAAGCGGACAACTCATCTTCATGACTTGAGTGAACAGGTAGTAGGTCTGCAACATCCTCTAACTAGCTACCTGGGTACGTCTATTCACTGTAAATTATTTCCTAATTTGACTGCAATACTCATTTATGCACTTTGACCAGTATGATGTCTGTTCGCAGTATCTTGTTTTCCCATTGACTTGGAAGAATAGCACCTTTTAAAAGAGATCAAGATTGATAATTCTGTTAAAAGGATCCCCAATGCTATCCAAAGTCTCTATAGTTCGACTGCCCGAAGATGGGAACGCCGCCTACCATTGACCATTTACTTCAGGCTTACCCTTTCTGGTCCCATTTCAACAGAGTATCTAACTGAGGATATTTACATGAGACTTGTAGTTCATGACCACTTCAGGGGCCGTGGGTTTGTTGCGTGGAGTATTTTCTTGCTCTGTTGAGTTTTTAAATGGTGCTTCCATGAACCGAGAATATCATTTCTCGTTTTGTTGAGTTCCGACTCCCCAGTAATTATTTTGTCCTCTTGACTCTCAAATATACACTAATGTTGTCCACCAGCTCACGTATCTGCAACCACCTCTCAAGCCAACACACTTTGACCCGTTTGAGTCTCCTCTTCCTTTTTGCACCACAGCCATCAGTAGACAACTGAAGACACACAATGATGTAAAGGGCATCGTTTGGCAGCAATATGCAATGAGCAGGCCTGTATCCTCGAAATTTACGCCAGGCAGATAATGCAGCCTCACTACCGGGTTTGAGAAGTTAGAAGTGGCTCACCGAGAGTTCCTGACGTGGGAAAGGATCTTTCTCAAGTGGCTCGATATCACCCACAACCTCTAACCCTGCCCTTCAGCTGCAAAATCTTCCTTTCCATCGATTTTGGACACGAGCGCGCCACGGCCCGGCTCACAATCCTTTAAAGAGTGATGTGTCTCTCCCAGTACGGTTAATGACCCTCAGCTGATCCTAATAATACTTGAAACCTCCATTTTCAATGCCCGTTTCCAACACTCACTTTCAACACTCATTTCCAAATCAATGCCAATGTCGGGCCATCCTCATTCCAGCACATCATCCTGGGGCGGCGGTGTATGAACCAGCATAGTTACGAAAAAATCCCTCGTCTAGATTGACAGAGAGAGCTCCTACCTTCACCAACTTCAATGTCTCACCGGAATCAACTGGAAATGGATACATGTGGAACTTTCACCTGCCGGTGGTTGCCATTCTTACTTTTCTGCTTTTTTTGCCATTCCCCACGACATAGCCAATGGATAATTTTCACAACGATCTCATAACCTGTAAGAGGTAAAGGTTATATACTATATATAGAGTATATAAAGACAGTGGAAGTAGGATGGTCAGATGACTGTTAAGTACACCGGGAACCAAAAGAGTAAAATTGACTTATGAAAATGACTTATTTAATTGACTTAATTTTTCTAACTATAAGGACAGTAAAGGTCTATATATATTCCTTAGAGAGATTCTAGGAGGTTCTATAGATTATAAATATAATAGAAGTGCTTATAAATCAAATAGAGATACTAGAATATTCTAGTTCACGTGACTGAATCATCTAGAATTAGGCGAGAACAGACTAAGGTTTAAACCAAAAGTCTATTACTAAGTAAGGTAAGTATTACCTAAATGAAACATAACCAACAGACATTCAACCAGATCAGACGATAACTTCTCGGTGGCACTTCATCCAACACCAACGACCTCCTGGTGCTTCTAGCTCTCGACTTATAATAATCATGCCCTCCTTCTCATTTTCAACCAACTTCTCGTGTGACTGAAGAGCAGCAGTCTGAGACCTCTGGCATATATATTCGAAAATGACTTTCGAGTTTGATTTGAGAACCAACCGAATTTCTTAATTTCCGAACAACATTGATTCTATTGATTCTGTGATCCCTTGGAGAGTCATTTGTGAGCCTTCTGCTTGGTTTTTAGTTCTAAAACCCGAAATGCCATTGTCAGTCACTCCCGATACCCTGTAAGTACCTCTCCGCTGATTTTGTGTGCTCAAAGACCAAAGACTTATACTATCTATATGTAGGACCTGTTAGTCTGACTTCCAAAACAACAAGTAGCTCATGGTTCTTGGATGAATACCGACCGATATCTGGTAGTAGAGGGTTAGGGCAAAAGGTTTAAGGTTTCCACCCAAGCTGTGAACATACAGTACTACAGAATATCGGCATGTATTAATCCTGGGAACATCGGATGTCGAGCCGTCGCCCGCCATGGATAAGAGCCTGAGGGTGCTCCCGAGAAAATCGCGGAAACGTTCGCAGAGAGAATGGAAGCGGTAGGAGTTGGGGGGGTAGCTTTCGCCCTCGAACTTTCGCTTATGATGCTGTTACCTCAAAATCAAGATCGCCAATTTGACATCATTCGTTAATTCGCACTTTTGCAGGTACGTTTTTCCTTTCCTAAACTCTGAGGCTTTTTATAACATTATTTAGCCATCGGACCCTGATACCTGTCCGTCATGTACTGTTTGACTCTCTTTTCAAAGTGCTTTTCGTCTTTTGATCACTCTACTATCGACTCTTTTGCCGACGTTCCCACTCGACAAGTTGACTGGGTCACCAGCCCATATTTATCATCCTTTGTCGACTTTGATTCGTCTATCACCAGAGCGTCTTAACCCTCTTACTTTTCGAACAAAGACGAGTCAACCTGAACAAGAGCCATCCGTCGCCTAAACAGCTAGATACCATGTAACCTTTGCGATTTACGATTTGCGATTTGTGAATGGCGATTTATTCGTTTCCGACTTTTTGGTGCATTCAGGATGCCGTGTAACCACAAAGAGTTGTGGAAAGAAGTGGCCATAAAGGACCAAACCTTCACTAACGCCAGCATTGTAGGCCGCAGTAGCCGCGGTCGAACTGAAGAAGACTTCAGAAGGATGAAGGAAGATATCAGGAGGCTTGAGGGGAAGTCAAGACAAGACTTACCCGTATGCAAATACATCAAGTATATATCTTCATTGAAGATTCGGAGGACCAAGACCAACCATCAAAGTTTCCCCAGTCATATCAAATATGGATCTCGCACTCAAGAAGGATTACCACACTAACCCCAAGACTTGTCAATGACTGGAACCCGGCTCACAACTTATCTATACTTGTGACTTCCTGCTTGCGCAATGTTAACTAGTATAGGCCGAGTTAAATACCATAACAACCATTCTCCTGGGATGGGGGTTGTGTGGTTCGCAAAAACGCCATAGACTTGGAATCTCAATCAAGACCAACCGACTAACACCTAGGTACACGCCCAAGCGCATACCAAAGAGGATGGATACAGGCAAAACCAACCGTCAGGCCCATCTGTACACTTTTCAAGATTCCCCCATAAAAACACGTCGCGCTCCCCTAACCTCTTAACATCCTATACTACAAAATACTACTACAACATACTCTAAAACGTCCTACTAATAAGGATCGTCTACCTATATAACACCTCTTACCTAATATACATAGGTAGATTATTATAAAGAAGTAGGAGAGTAAGTATACCGCTGAGATTACAAGGGAGCTAAATCTTAATGTTTCCACTATTAAATACACTATACGAATTAACTACCTACGCTACAACAGAGAGTCCCTACCTACTAAGCTAAGAAACTTAAGCTATACTCCTACTGATAAACGAACCCTACTATACTATATACGCCTATACCTAAAAGAAACCTACGTATAAGTCATTCTTGGTACTAGAGTTACTTACTAGAAGTCTACAATTAAGAAGATTCTTAAGAAGTACAGCATTACTAACTAGAAAGCTAAGCGCTGACTGTTCCTTACACAGAAGCACGCTGAGCAGAGGCTTCGATAGTGTCTATGTAATCAACATAGGAATAAGAAGGAGTAGGGAATGTTTATGTAGAGTAACGAGTGTTCGGTAGAGCAAGGGCAGGGTAAAACACAGGAATGGTGTTTCTGTACTACGGCTTAGAAATATAACCTAGAGATGATATAGACATATAAGACTAGTAAGAACATAAGCGTTATGGTTTAGGGGTGTTTCTAGGACCTTAGGAGAAGTAATTGCTATATTCTTGATAGAGATTTTAAGTCTAAGAAGCATAGGTATAGTATAAATTCCTACCTAGAGGTCTTGAACAACTAGCTCCTTCTATAGTATAAAGAACATAAAGATGCTAGGTATGTGTTTATATAGGATAATACCTCTATTTATACTACCCACAAAGTATAGGATTAGTTTATAGAACATGAAATAGACTACACTAACTGGCCACCCTACTCCCCAGATCTCAACCCAATCGAGTATATTTAGTAGATCCTTAAGAAACTTGTCTTTAAGCACTACCCTAGCCTCTCACAAAGTTCTAGTAAAGCAGAGGAGGACATTGAAGTAATAGAGGAAGCTATTAAGCATTGTTAGACTCTCATTCCAAAGGAAACCTTTAATACACTATACCAAAGTATACCTAGTAGAATAGCCGCTTATATCAAGGCAGGGGGGTAGCACACTAAATACTAGTCCTTATCCCCTCTCTTATACTATATACACTTAGTACATTATAAACCTATAACTATTATAATTAATTATAGCTTATTTTAAGTAATTTAGCATAGAGTTACTACTGTAGTATACAAATATCATTTCAAGAAAATGGTGGGGTACGGGGTAAAAAAAAGCTTCGGTTAATAGCTGTTGACTAGTACTGTATCCGAAACCTGCTAGGTGGTGGAGAGAATTGTGACGTTTTGTCATTTATCACCGTCGTTCGAGTAATTGAACCCCGAACTGAGGAGTATAACAATAACTGTACTTGGGCTAGTATTTAATGAACGCCCTCAGCTAATTTTCAGCTCGTTTTTCGCTTCTACCCCACCCCCCTTTTTTCACTACTATCACTTATATATAATATAATTCTGGGTGTTTTTGTATGAAAAGTAGTAGAAATTAAAGCTCTATCCCTGGAAATCATTATCTTCTCTATGGTCTATAACTTTCTAGAGAGTCTTTCTTAGGTTACTAATTACATCATCTATTACTTTCTGGGGTAACTTCTTCTACTCCTGTGCCCATATAAGCTTTAAATCTGCCTTGTTCTTTAGTTGTTTCTTTCTCTTATATAGTTGTTGCCTTACGTACTTCTGAATCTGCTCTATTGGGTTCATATCCGGTGACTGTACAGGGTAAAGGAGGCGCTAAATAGAATAGTAGTATAATACTTCTTTAGTTACCTTGTGACTGTGAGGGCTAGTATTATCTATAACTAAACGTATTATCTTCTCTCTCCCTAGTTTATGTAGTTCCTTATACTAAGGGAACAACTTTAGCTTAAGATACCCCTTGCAAAGCCGGTACCAATCTACCCCTCCCTTACCCCTGTCCCCCCTCTTATATGCTTGTTTATATAGAAAGTTATGTAATTCAGCTCTCTTTCCAGGTACCCTACGTCCTTTACTAGCCTAGTAGTCTTCCTTGGCCTGCTCTAGCCGGTTAAACTCTCTCTCTGCATGGTGTAACCATTGTACATTGGCCTCGGCTAAATACGTCTCTACGTCCTTGACTTCCTATGTTGTTTCCGGGTCGTATATGTAGTAAGGACCTTGGCGAAAACCTAGGCAGATGATACCAAAGAACTATCTATCTGAGTACCCCTTTACTGTCTCTGTCCAAACGTCCTTATAGTAGTACTCTTCCTGCTTCTGCCAACACCTATCCGAGCCATTGTTAAGTTCTATATGTAAGGCAGTAGTGTCCATAAACACTACTTAGGAGAGGTCTATCTTGAGGAGTTGTTTAGCTAACTTAATATGTTATTCCCTAAGAACTAGGGTAAGTTTAGGCTTAAATCCCCCTCTTATAAAGGAGTAACCTTCGTTATATAAGACTTGTTGAAAGGAAGATTCTGAGAGGTTCTTACTAGGGTCTTGGTTGCCCTAAAGACCTAGGTTGTAAAGGTGTGATATATTTAACTTCCGGCGTTCGTCTCGTGTACTTGTAACCTTAGAAATAATCTGTCGTCGTAGCTCGGGGGTGACTTTAAGTAGTGGTCCAGGGCGAGGCCGATTCTTGACGATAAAGGGTACTGAAAGTCGTTAGCCTCGTGTATTCCCATTCTGAGTTCTAGTAGTGTTCTCTCGAGCCCTCCTCCTAATATCCCTAACCCCTGTCTCTGAAACAGACACCTATTCCTCGTCTTTTTTTGCCTACAGAAGTAACTCTTGCTTATTAGTATTCTGTCTACTTCTACTAACAATTTAAGTGCGCTGCTAGATAGGGACCTTACGCTGTGAAGTCTTGTTTATGCGCGCCTTACATGCCTTTGTTTTTCTGTGTTTTTTAGCTATTTTGATGTTGTGGTTGTAAAATAATTATAAAGTGAAAAGTATGTGTTTAGGTGGTAATCGCTTTATTTTAGTGCTAAAAAAGTGGTGACGAGCTGAAGAGCGTTCATTAAATACTAGCCCAAGTACAGCTGTTCGATTATGGCTTAGAAAGAAGAGTTTATTTTGAAGTCCACCACTTCAACGACATCCTCAGGGCAGAGATTGGTCGTTAATTTGCAAACCTAGCTAACTAGATTTGTGACAAACTTACACTCGAGCATAACATGGCGAAGATTCCCACCGACGTCAAGGAAGAGATTTAGAAGAATCAAGGCAATTCCGACGATTAGCCGATTAGCGAATCACCCCTTTTCTTTCAGGAACATTTGAGCAAGACCATGAAGGAAGGGTCATGAGACTTGGAAGAGAAGAAGAAAGGGGAACTCTTCTTAATAGAATTTTAGCAGAGAGATATCATTTGTTGCTGCTGGGCACCCTCTTCGTTGGGGGCCAGCCATCATGGAGAAAGATGTTAAATGGATGGCCTGCCACAGAAAATGCGAGTAGGAAGGCAAGAAAGCTCAAGCTCACCGGGAGGATAACTTCAAGATGTTTCTTCTGAAATGGGTTTCTGCTCATGTTGCGAGCGAACCAGCTTGAGCCGGGGCACCTTCGTTGTATGAGCTTCATTCCAATCCCTTGTCTAAGAGACATCCTAATAATGCACAAGACAGGAGGGATGGGAAAAGTCTGACAGGCACCCAAATGCAATACATTCGTCCATTCTGAACAGGATCAGCATTGGGTAGGCGAACCAACGAAGAAGGACGCCGTCTGGAAGGAGTTCCACCGCATAGGTGGCAAGAAGAGAAAAGCCGAGAGAGAGAACGTTGCCGCTATTGAAGAGAATGCCAACTTTGAGGACGATAGGAAGATCATCTTTCACAAAAGGAGGTGTTGAGTACACCGACAAGATTCCCAGCTCCCAGTTTTGAAGGCCCAAATACCATTGAACAGAAGTCTCCTTCGAGAGCTTTCTATCAGCTTCCTTTGCGCTTGACTTGGCTTTGGTCTGATGTTATGCATGCCTGAGATCTTCGAAGTCTAATGCCAAGGAAAGGAAGCTTGCGGCTAAGTGGAAGTTTACTAACGATTGTCGCCCCGCACTCTTCTCCTCGTTCAATTACCATGGAGAATCCGAGTCCGAGACAATTCAAAATTTGCCCGCATGCAAATAAACCGACTTTTTCATTGGGGATTTGAAAGATCTCAAGTGCGATCTTAAATCAGACCGATTTTTTTCCTTAATAAATCTGATTGGGTAAGAAAGATAAAAGAGCGAATGATGACAATCTGGCTCCGACAACTCTGAAGACTCCGTGGTAAACGTCGTATATTCTGATTGCATCTCACCCCCATGCTCTTCCTCTCCCACCGCTCCTTGTCTGAGACACAGGGAAAATGGAAGCATGAGCCTGTCTTTTTTGGAACAAGGGCAAATGCATTTGCCGACAATATTCAGATGCCAAGTATGAAAAATTATGTCAACCAACAGCAGCAATCAAACTTGCAACCAGCCCCTGGTCATCAACAGCGAAATTACCAACAATCTAGTGCCAAAGGTTTCTTGGTTCGCTGCTAAGGCTGTTTCTAGTCGGTTCACAAGAACCATTTGGGATGCCGCCGTCCGCTGTGCCACTTTGGTGGCGCGAGAAAGTTTTAAAACTATTGCAAAGTCCACTACCATTGGCATTGAACCTTTCTTTGATTTTGCCTGAAACATAGACTTGGTTCGCAAGCAATTTTACAGGAACCAAGGATCCAGTTCGGTACTTTGTTGACAAAGGCGGCTCATCCTCGAAACACAAATGCTTCAATTCCCGTTCAGCATCTTTTCCTCGTTCCTGGTGTTGTTCAGAAGAGGATTTACAAAAAGATGAATTGACGAAGCCGAGGTTTGGTCAGGATACCACCAACTTACTATGGCGTTTGGAGAGTCATCTTCTTGCCACCTGGGATTTACAATGTAGTATTTTTGGCCTTTCGTAGATTTCGTAATTGTGCCCGGAAGAGAGAGGTAGTCTGAGACAGGTTCCGATGCAACTCCAGAAGTATCTTTGCCAAACACTTACATACAGGTATGGGATCGAAGAGCGTGGGTTGAGAGATGCTGCTCTGAATCAAAATCTCATTCGGGGGCAGACTTGCTGTAGTCGTCAGACCAAGATCTGCGCCGGCGGAATTCGAAATATAGACTCGCAATCGCGGAACTCACAATCTTCATTTGAAAAGAGGATTCAAAATTTAGGAGGCGTCTTTTTGATTGGGGATTGCGGATAATCGAAGGATGCATTGCCAGTGTTGTTGTGGCAGGAACGACCTCCCGGTATATGTCCAGCTCCCAGAATCTCACACCTCCATTACTCCTTCAAAGCCGAAACGCTTCCGAGTCTCACTCAAAACGAGAGGATTTAAGAGTTCGGCGTCGAGATCCCAAACAATCCATGTGGGAAGAAGGTCCTCGAATGGCTATTCGAAGTTGGTCAACCATCCTTCGCAAATTCATGTTAGTCCGAAATCTCTCTCTATCTCTCGACTAACGACTTCACACAATCGAGAAGTTCCCATGTTCGGAATTGGTTTCAACGGGACTAAAAGGTATCTCAACTGGAATCAGATTATTACTGCTTATGGAGATGATTCATCTTCGCGGTATCAATCGCGATTATGGTGATAGAAATGGCGTGCGAGTATGCAAGGTACTCAATATCACCGAAAAGAACCCCCTTGGGATTCATGACTCAGGATTAGTCTATCCAAGAAAGCAGTTCAGATTCGCCAGCGCAGAGAGAACGATGGATGCAAGTCATACCATCTCTCGCAACGCCATCAGGTTGCGTCTCGGAGTTAGACCAGATTCTATAAGGAACCGATTCTTTAGAATTTGGTGTCTTGAACTGTTTTGCTTTATCGAGGCGCTCACTCGCAGCCACTTCCTGGTATCAAACAGGAGGGGGTAATGGCACAAGTGGAGAGTCCAGTGGCTATTCCGGTGACGATATGAAAGGAACAGTCGGGGATACAGGCACTTGCTGATATAAATCGAACCAAAATAGGAGAGAGGGCTCTGGAACCTGCTTTCATTCCACACTCTCAAGAGACTAGGGGGATGAGGCGAATTATCCTGGGGGTCAAAGAGGCAAGCCATAATTGTGAGATGGAGAGGAACCCAAAATAGAGCTATGATATCTAAGGCCCAATGCTAAAGTTGCACCTCTCACTCTATGGTCGGTGGAAAGTGGGTGGCGGGTTGGAAGGCAATATCACCATGCGTGGGAATAGGATAATTGCAAATGACTTGTTTGTTCGACAAGCCTTGTTGATGCGATCTTTGAAGATTAGAAGGCCAGGGATTCGAAATGGGTGAGGTAAACTGTCCGACATCGGTGGGATTATCATGGCAAAAAGAAGAGAGTCTCTTTTGAGTGCTTTTGCAAGGGATGCAGGTGCTTGGGGGAGGGGGTAGAGGGGGTAGAGGGAGGGTGGTGGTGGTGGTGGTGGTGGTGATTCAAGAGAGGACCTCCATCACTTCGCGACAGATCAGACGGGAACGGGATTGCTAGCCTTGCGAGTCATGGAATTCGATTTGCGGTGCCTTTATTGAAGGGCATTTCTTTTGTTCTCTTATGGCTCGCTTCGTCATTTGCCCTCAGCCTTGTTGCCCTCGACGTCGAAGTTAAACGACCACCACCTTCGCCTCTTCACAGGATAAGGGTAGACGCCATCTCTCTCTTCGCAACACTACAGCAACGATACCCACTCATCAGAGCCCCCTTCCAACAACACCACACCCAGCATCATGGCACCACCTCCGGTCGACACAACAGACATGAGCATACACGACGAGCAGGATAACTGGAATGCCTTGCCTGGCAACCCGTGGCCAGAGGTGGAAGAGGAGGCAGGAAACAAACTTATCCCCGAATCCAGACGATTCTTTGGACAATTGCGCCGGAACGCTGCCAACCATGCCAACAATTCCACGAATCCTGGCTCAGCGAGCGCTTCAGGCCAAAATGGTCCTAACCTACATATGCACAGCTTCGCCGGTAACCCAGCTCAGATGAACGGTGCAGCTCCGTCTTCTAACTATCCTCCGCTTGTCATCAATGCTGGCAACATGCTCATGGCTCAACCCAGCTTTGTTACCACTTATACCAACAATCCTGGTGGCCATGCCAGTTCTTCTGGTGGCACTTCTACTGGTGTCAATGTCAACAACCCCCATAGCTATGTCAGTCCTTACCAAAGTGTCAGATCTGGTGGCACTCCTCAATTCAACACCGCTCACCCACTCCTCGGTGCTGCCTCTGGTTCGGGATCCAATGCTCATGGCAATACTATTTATTACCCGGTCGGCGGTCCTCAATCCAATTCCCCTCATCCGCTCCTCGGTGTCGCATCTGGTTCCGGATCCAATTTTCAAGGAGAGCGAGCCAGAAATTGTCCCGAAGCTGGCTGTACTCCAACTCAACCTCCTGAGGTTGCGCGTCTTCCTTCGCCTATTGTTCAAACTAGTACCCAAGCCAACAACAACCCGCATGCCAGTTTACTTCAAAGTCGCGGAGCAGGTTCCAGCATGTCCCCCGCTCTTGCTGCCTTCATGCGTAACAACCCCAAGGGCCTTCGTCTCCGCAATATGTCGCCAGCCCTACGCGAGGAGATGATGGAACTGCATGCTCAACGCCCCAAACGCAACGATCGTTATGAACACATTTTCACTCTTCCGGCACCAGCAGATGGCACCGCTCCGAGTATGGAGGTCTCATTGGACGACGTCCTTGATTTTCCTGGTCTCTTTTATGTTCTTGATCATAGGATTGGTAATAGGAGTCTCCATCGCAACGAGGAAGTCTTGAGATATGATGGCCCAGCTTATGTCACCGATGTCGATATTGCGGAGTTCTTTGCTGGTGATGAGCATTATGATGAGGCCATTAATACGGTATGTGTTTTCTCGCTTATTATTCCTCACGTCAAACAACAAGCTAATGAAAACAGTTCATCAACGCGATGCCGGGTGAATTTGCAGAAGCCTGGAAAGTTGCCATGTGGCTCAAGACCTGGTTTAATGTCGACAAGGGATTCGGCGTCGGAGGCTTGTACCAAGAGAAGGAACTAACAGAGACCTTCTGCAAGCGAGTTGAGCTTACCGGTCGGGATTTGAAGGAGGCGAAGGCTCCATTTTTGGTTGCCTGGTTCCGCGTTCTCAATCAGTAGGTATCCCTCCAGTTGTTTTCTCATCCCCCCTTCCGTACTCTGGCCTCTCTATTGGAGGTAGGGGTTGAGGTCGGTTTTTGTGTTATTCTAATACTGATTTTGCTATTTCGCAGCTGGAATGGCGGACAAATCCTCCCCGAATACGTCGTTCGTCAAATTGCGGATGATGTTCAACGTGCGAGAATGATCAATGCTGTCAGACGTGGGGTTCCGGGTGTTCTCGAGAATCACCGTCGGGTCCAGGGGGCTGCCCAAGTTGTCTTGGAGATGGCTGAGAAGAAGGACGAGGGAAAGAAGGGCGAAAAGAAGGATAAGGGCAAAGGAAAGGAGGGTGAGAAAAACGAAGAAAAGGGAAAAGGAAAAGGCAAGGAGAGAGACTGGGGTGATGATGGATGGTGAACTGGACATTTTTCTGGTTTCATTTTCTCTCTGGATTTGAAGATGGGAGGATGTTTCTATGGGGTTTAAGTGGTTTTAGATAGCCGCTAATATGAGCGCTTCTGAAATGAAATGAATTTTGAAGTTCTAGGTGCATCATCTTCTCATGTTCGTACTCGGGTAGCTTCTTCTCGCCTGCTTCTTTTTCCACTCCTGTAGAAGAAGATTCTCTCTCCAATAGAGTAACATTTCAAGGGGTAGCATTCCCCAGCATGGGGGTTCCAAAGTATTCCTATCCTTCTACTCTTGTAGAAGAATATAATAAAGAAAACGTCTTACTAACTAGACACTCTAGGCTAGAATATAGTATAATGAATTTGTACGAATCTTTGCGATCTACTCCTTACTTAATGATAATTAAGGTATATTACTATTCTAGAGCTTGTTCTCGTTAAGTATTAGTGTTAACTCTATAGAGCCACTTATTACTTTCTTGTCTTATTAAATAAAACACTTTAGAAATTAGAAATAAGATTAGAATCGTCTAATTAGATATAGAGCTTAATAGATATTAAAGAGTAGTATAGTAAAAAGTATAGTTTCTATACTTTTAACATTATTTTAATAATTAAAACCGAATCTATAGTTTAGTCTAGGTTAGTAGAACTAAGTAGTAAATCGATAGAACTAACTATATAAACTATATAATAAAAATACTTATATACTTTATCTATAACTAGATCTCTAGTAAATATCCTTTAAGGTAAGTTAACTAACTACTAAGAATTAGAATATATATTTATTAATAGTTTAGTATAAAACTATTAGATTACCGATTAGTAAAAGAACTATAAGAACTCTTACTACCTCTATTATACTAATATATATAGTATAAATTAAGACTAGATTTAGAACTATTTAATAGAGATTTAAGTATTACTTTTAATAGATAGCTAGTCTCTATTATCTAGATAACTATCTAGAGTAGAGTAAATAAGAAAAAAGATTATATCTTATTATCTTTTAAAATCTAGTATTTATTAGAAGAGTAGTAAGCTACTAGCTAATTAATTAGCTTTAAACTACTAAAAACTATTTTAAAAAAGTCTATATATATTATTTTCTTAGTTTCTAACTATCTTTTAAACTATAATTATAACTTAAGAATATCTATATTTTATTATATATTTTAAAATCTACTTATTTTATAGTAAGCTATAAGTTAAGCTTTAGTTTATTTATAGTCTAGATATTTTATAATACTATAATTATAAAAAGAAGCTCTAGAGAAATATTAGCTAAAAGATTAATTATTACTTTAGAAACTTTATTTTTAGTATCTTTAATATAGATCTAGTATCTAAGATATTTAAATTACTACTAAAAGATATTAAAAACTCTTTATCTTCTTTTTTAAATACTCTCTTAAAAATACTTTTAAAAGTATTATATATAATATAGTTTACTATCGAGCGACGTATATTACTAAGCGACGTACTTTTCTCTACTCTACTACTTATAAACTTTAAGACGTGTTTTTCTAACTATTTATTATAGAAATTTAAACCTAAGAAGCGTGAATTATTCTAGCTATTAAAGCTATTTAAACGTCTAAAAAGCTAAGTAAACACTCTATAGTAAAGATCTATAAGGTCTCTAAAGTAACACTTTAATATAGAATAGCTAGCTAAACCTATTACTCTAAAATTAAAGTTAATTATTATAAATTAAACAACTTAGAGAAGGACACGATTATTTAATATATACTTGATCTAGATTTAAGAGGATTTACATCTTGTCTAACTAGTATTAAAGATATAGTAAATCTTTTACTTAAATCTCGAGAGATACTATATATTAGTAAAAACTAGGTATATCAATTTATTTAACAATAACTAGAGTTAAAGGCATGTTTTAATCACGTTTACGACTTCTAAAGAGCCTTATACGAAGATCTAGAGCTTATTAGCGCGTAGTATCGACTAGTTAAGAATATATAGGCGAAATATAGTATTATAGACTCTAATCTCTATAACTTTAATAAGACAGGCTTTATAATAGATATAATCTCTCTAGTAATAGTTATAACTTATATAGATTAATATAGTAGAGGTAAGGTAGTTTAGCTAGGTAATCGAGAATAGATAATAGTAATTATTTATATTAATAGTAAAGGTTAGAGTATCTCTCTATTTTTAATAGTTTAAGAGAAGAATTATCTTATAAGTTAGTATACTAAAGGTAGCCTCTTATATAACTAGGTTATTAAATCTATAAGTAATAGATAGATAAATAATAAGATAGCTCTAGAATAGCTTAAGTACTTCGACAAGTATACTTCTACTTAAGTAAAGAGTCTATATTAAATACTTATTCTTAATAGATATAAGAGTTACAAGTCGGCTGAATTCTAAGAGTACTATAAGATATATAATATTATTACTCTTTATTTACCTTCTTATTCCTCTTATTTAACCTAGCTACTTGATATTAGATGTTTTAGTATCTTAAAACAAGTATATAGTCGAGAAATTAAGACTTTTATTAAAGCTTATATTAACTATATTATAAAGGTCGAGTTCTTTCTCGCCTTTAAAGTAGTCTATTTAGCCTCTATAACAGCTTAGAATAGCTAAGCTAGATTTCGTAGAGCTAGCTTAGTACCTTTTAACCTATAAGCTATTCTTTTAAAGCTTAATATAAGGTTATAGACTCTAATACCTACTATTACCCTCTCTACTAATATTAACCTTTAGGTCTTATAGACTTCTTATAACCTAACTAATACTTTTTTAAAGACGACATTAGTTAAGAATTAGATTATACGTTATTAAGAAAGCTTACTAACCTCTATTTTCTAGATAGTAGCTATATTAGCTAAGGGTATAGAGCTATTAGCTTATAAGATAACTTTATTATTAGCTAAAGTCTATACTCTTCGAAAGGTAAATAAAGTACTAAGTAAACGCTAGAGAGCTAAAAAGACTCGAGTCTATTAAGGGAGAGTACTTACTATAGAGAATACATAGGACGTATTAGCTTAGAAGAAAGTAGAGGAATAGGCTCGACGCGATAAGCGCTCTAAGGAGAGTAAGTAAAAGGAGAGATAGCTATCTAGGCGACGATATAGTATCTATAGAAAGTCTAGTTATAATATATAAACTTATTAAGAGGCTATAGATACTTCTAGTTTATTAGATTTAGATTTAGATTAATTAATATAATATATTATAATTATTTAATTTTACTCTTTAGATAGTAGAGTAGAGAAAAGTATATCGCTTAATAATATACGTCGCTTAGTAGTAAACTATATTACTACTATTTAAAAGAAAGATTAAGCTTAATATAATAGCTTTAAAATCTTACTATATACTAGTCTATAAGTACTCTCTAATATTAATTATATTATATACTCTCTTTATAGTACTTTTTTACTATAATATATTTAGAGTAAATATATATATATATCTATATAATCTAGAAAGACTATATAAGTTTAAAGATTAGCTATACTCTAAGAAATAAGTAAGTACTAAATTATAATAAAACTTAAACTTATCTAATAAGAGTAATCGTTTCGAAAGATTAGTTACTATATAAAGAGATTTATATTATATAATATTTACTTAGAGGTAAACTTATTACTTATATAAAGTAGTTAAAGCTAAAAGATGTTAATAACTAAGTAAATTAAGTTAAGTATAAAGCTTCTATCTAGTAGTAGATATACTAGTCTTATATAGAACCTTTATTCTTAGTTAAAGTAACTAAAGTAACTAATTTACTTATTACTTTATATTATATAACTATATATAGATAAAATCTCTAGATCGCTTAGCTAATCTAAGCGACTTATCTATACTATAAAAGTATATAATAGTACTTAATCTATTTAAACGCTATCTAGTCTTTACTTATTATATACTAATATATAATTTATAATATAAATACTCTTTTAGAATTATCTCTAAATTATTCTAATATTTCTCTTATATATATTTTTAGATTATAAGAGTTAAAATAAAAAAGATACTATAAGAGAAAGAAAATATTATATATAGAAGAAGAAGAAGAAAAAGAATATTAGTATAATAAGATATACTTTAAAAGAAACTAAATAAACTTTAGTTTTTAAGCTCTTAAAACTTATAATATAGTTTATTAGCAAGTCGATTACTAAAAATATATATAAAAAACGTCTATATAACTCTAGTAAAAATCTATAATTCTTAATAAAAATTAATAAAATTAAAAAATTTACTTTATTACTATATAAATAAGTAATTTTAAAATTTTAGAACGCTTTCTAGTTATAACTAACGATTCGCTTAAAATTACTTCTATATTTATTAAAAAAAAAATATTTCTTTAATAACTTAGTAGTTATAATTAGTTAGTATCTAAGATTTCTACTATTACTTATATATAATATAATAAAGTAAAGTTTTTAATTTTATTAATTTTTATTAAGAATTATAGATTTTTACTAGAGTTATATAGACGTTTTTTATATATATTTTTAGTAATCGACTTAGTAATATAATCGACTTACTAATAAACTATATTAGTAGATACTTTTATTAGTAAAGTCTAAAAAGAAAAAAACTTTCTTAGTAACTACTACTAGTAATTATAATTATAATAGACTTTATAAGAGTTAAAAAAAGATATTTATAAAAGTACTAAATAAAGTACTAAAAGATAGTATATAAGAAGAAACTTTTAATAAACTTCTTAGTTAAGAATTAAAAGATAAGTATTAATTATATACTATACTTAAAATCTCTTATAATCTCTATAAAGTTTATCTTTCTATATCTATCTTCTATTTAAACTATTTCTTTAATAGTAGTATAATAATAAAAGTTAATTAAAGTACTATAGTAAAACTATTATTATAGTATAAAGTAATAGTATATAATAAGCTATATTCTTATTATACTCTATTACTAGTACTTAATATTAGAGTATAAGATTAGATTATATATATAGAGAGAAGAGATCTAAGAATAAAAAGCTTTTTAGTAAGTCTAAAATATAATCTTATATAACTTACTCTCTAGATCTTATATCTTTACTAATCTAAGACTATAATATTTAAGATATATACTAGACTACTATATTAGTATATTACTATTAGGACTTATAGTAAATACTAATAAATTAAACTATAGAGGTGTCTATATATAAGAAGATTCGATTGTCCTTTCTAGAGTAGAGTCCTTGCCACCTTATATACTTAGTCTACTCATTCTAGAGGATTCTGCCACGTATTCTTTCTAAGGTTCTATTAAGTTAATACGTTACGATTAATGCGTTGCGTTACTAAGCGAGGTCACGTGCTCACGTCGCTAGAGTACTCTAAGACTTACTCTACAAGTATAACCCTTAACAATTACTCTCTATTTAATATAATATAGTTTATTAATAAGTTAATTATATTATTAAGTCGATTACTAAAGATATATATAAAAAACGTCTATATAACTCTAGTAAAAATCTATAATTCTTAATTAAAATTAATAAAATTAAAAAATTAACTTTATTACTATATAAATAATATAGTTTATTACTAAGCGAGCTACTTTTCTCTATTAAACCTCTTTAATATATAATTACTTAACTATAATATATTTAATTAACTAAACTACTTAGAATCTAATAAGTTATTTAGTTCTATAGACTCTTAACAAGTTTATATATTATAACTAGTCTTTCTATAAGTACTCTATTATCGCCTAGCGAGCTACCTCTTCTTTTAACTACTCTCTTTAATACGCTTATTATATCGAGCCTACTTCTCTATCTTCTTTTAAGCTAATATATTCTATATATTCTCTATAATAAGTATACTCTCTTAACGAATCTAAGTCTTTTTAGCTCTTCGACGTTTACTAAGAGCTTTATTTACCTAGCGAAGAGTCTAGACTTTAGCTAATAGTAAAGTTATCTTATAAGCTAATATCTCTATACCTTTAGCTAATATAGCTACTATCTTAAAAATCGGTATTAGCGAGCTTTCTTAATAGAGTATAATACGATTTTTAACTAGTATAGTCTATAAGAGAGCTTTAGTTAGATTATAAGAAGTCTAAGAGATCTATAGATTAGTATTTAAAGAGAGGTCTATAGAAGATATTAGAGTCTATAATCTAATATTAAGCTTAGAAATAACTATCTATAGATTAAAAGAGACTAACCTAGCTCTATAAAACTTAGCTTTAGTATTTCGAGTTATTATTAACTAATTATAAGCTATATAGAAGACTAAAAAGAACTTAATCTTTATAATATAGTTAATATAAGCCTTAATAAAGAGCTTAATTTAACGTCTATATATATACTTAAGAATACTAAAGTATTCTATATTAAGTAGCTAGATAAGATAAGATAAGTAAGAAGGTAGATAGAGAGTTATAATATTATTAGCTATATAGTACTCTTAAAATATAGCTGATTTATAACTCTTATATCTATTAAGAATAAGTATTTAATATAGACTCTTTATCTAAGTAGTAGTATACTTATTAAAGTATTATATTAATTATAGATCTATTTTATTATTTATTTATCTATTACTTATAGATTTAATAACCTAGTTATCTAGAAGGTCTTCTTTAGTATACTAGCTAGAGAGGTAATATTTCTCTTAGACTACTAAAAACGAAGAGATTTTCTCTTCTTCGCTATTAATATAAATAGTCGCTATAGTCTATTCTCGATTACCTAGCTAAACTACCTTATCTCTACTATATCGATCGGCGCGTATAATAACTATAGCTAGACTAATAACGTCTATTATAAAGTCTATCTCGTCGAAGTTATAGAAATCGTAGTTCTAGATTCTATATTTTACTCTTATATTCTCTATAAGCTAAAACTATACGCTAATTTACTTAGAATCTTTATATAAGGCTCTTTAAAATTTATAAACGCGATTAAAACGCGTCTTTAATTATAGTTAACGTTATATAAATTAATATATCTAGAGCTTTCTAATATATCTCTCTTCTTATAATTTAAGTATATAATTCGCTATATCTTTAATACTAGTAAGCTAGAGCGTAAATCCTTATATATCTAAGTCTAGTATATATCGAATAATTACTTCCTCTTCTATCTTAGTTAGCTTATAATAATTAGCGACAGTTTCGTTATAAGAGGTTTAGCTAGCTATTTAATAAGTAAGAGTTATTCTAGATATATTATAGAGATTAGTAGCTTTTCGAATACTTATTTTTTAGAATAATCGAACTACTTCTATAGCTAGAATAATCTAGGCTTCGCTAGTATAAATCTATATAATTTATTATAGAGAAATTATATATCTTAGATAGTAGATATAGAAGTAGAGAAAAGTAGCTCGCTCGATAATATAGTCTTCTTAAAAATAAACTATATTAGACGTTTTTTATATATATTTTTAGTAATCGACTCGATAATATAATCGACTCGCTAATAAACTATATTAGTTCTCTTTTATATTATACTATACTATATTAACTATATATAGAGCGAGATTAGTATATATATTTATAGATTTAAATCTAGTTAGAATTAATAAAATTTTATCTAATATAGTTTATTAGAACTCTATATACTCTAAAACCTATATAAAAAGCTACTTAGTAAGTAGCTCTAACTTTTTATTCTATAGATAAAAAAAGCTAAAATTAAAAAGCTAGTTTTAGTAGTATATAAAGAAATATAATATAGAGTTTTAGATATATACTAATTATAATTAACGTAGTTTACTACTAAGTAGCCTATATTACCGAGTAGTCTACTTTAAAACTTATATAAAAAACGTCTATATATAATCGTATATCTTATATATTTATAAATATATTCATTTAAGATTAAAATATTATTAAAGAAATAAGGTTTTAAGATTATAATAATATTAATTTTAAATCTTTACAAGTATTAATTAATGATTCGCTTAAAAAGACCTCTATAATTATTAACTATTTTTTCTTTTTTAAATAGTATATTAGTATAAGCTAAGTAATACTTAATAACTAAGATTAAAGAATAATTATATATTAAAAAAACTAAGATTTTAATTTTAGATATTTTCATTTACAACTATATAAAGTACACGGTTATATATAGACGTTTTTTATATAAGTTTTAAAGTAAGCTACTCGGTAGTATAGACTACTTAGTAGTAAACTACGTTATATAGTTATTAAAGAAATAAAAAATAGATTATAAATATAGAGGTAATTTTAAGCGAATCGTTAACTATAATTAGTAAACGTTTAAAATTTTATCTTTTACTTATTTATATAGTAATAAAACTAAAACTTTAATTTTAGCCTTTTTTATATATAAACTAAAAAGTTAGAGTTACTTACTAAGTAGCTTTTTATATAGATTTTAGAGTATATAGAGTTCTAATAAACTACGTTTTTATATTTTTAGAGATAATTCTTAATACTTAGATTCTAAAAAGTAGATAAAATTAAGCTTAACATGGTTTACCACCGAGTGGATCATATCACCGAGTGGATCACTTTTCCCCACCCTACTACCTTTAAGATAGAATTAACAACTACAACATATAGTATTAATTAATCTGAATCAGAATCTGATGAACTAGAAGTATTTATAGCTACTTGACAAGTACGCGTATTATGACTAGACTTCCCGCAAGTGCTACATTGTCTTCTAGACGGCTGCCCCTCCTTTTGAAAACCCCCCTTAGAGCGCTTATCGTGTCGAACCTGCTCCTCTACGTCCTTCTGAGCTAGTAAGTCCTGCGCATCCTCTATAGTAAGTGCACCCCCTTGACGGACCTGAGTCTTTTTTGCCCTCCGGCGTTTACTAAGTGCTTCATTTGTCTTACGAAGGGTGCGGACTTCAGCAGATAATAAAGTCATCTTATGAGCTAACAGCTCTGTACCCTTAGCTAGTGTAGCGACTGCCTCGAAAATAGGTGTTGGCGAGCTTCCTTGATGACGTGTAATACGGTTTTTGACTAAAGTTGTCTGCGAAAGGGCATCGGTTGGGTTTCGGGGGGTCTGCGATACCTAGAGGTTGTTATCTGTAGAGGGGTCTACGAGGGGGGTTAGAGTCTGTAGCCTTATATCAAGCTTTGAAAGAACTGTATCTGGATTAAAAGGTACTAAACCAGCTCCGCGGAATCCAGCTTGACCATTCTAGGGTGTAATAGAGGCTTGATATCTAGCTTTAAAGGCAAGGAAGAACTTAACCTTCGTAATATAGTTGATATAAGCTTTGATAAACGTCTTAATCTAGAAACCATACTCCTGTTTTAGTATACTAAAACACCTAACATCGAGTAGCTGGGTTAAATGAGAAGAGTAAGGAGGTAGACAAAGAGTAATAATGTTATGTGCTATACAATACTCTTGAAATTCAGCGGATTTATGACTCTTATGCCTATTAAGGACAAGCATCTGATATAGCCCCTTTACGCGAGTAGAAGTATGTTTATTAAAGTGCTTTAGCTATTCTAGACCTGTCTTATTATTTGTCCATCCGTTACTTGTAGGTTTAATAACCCAGTTGTGTGGGAGGCCGCCCTTAGTGTACTAATTTAAGAGGTGATTCTTTCCTTGGACTACTAGAAACGGAGGGACACTCTAACCCTTACTATTAATACAAATAATCGCTGTTACCTATTCCCGATTACCTGGCTGAACTGCCTTGCCTCTGCCACGTCGATCCGCGTGTGTTACAACCATTGATGAGGAGATTACCCCTATCATAAAGCCGGTCTTGTCGAAGTTATAGAAATCGGAGTCGACGATACTATATTTAGCCCACATATTCTCAACTAGTCGAAACCATGTGCTAATTAGCTCTGGATCTTCGTATAAGGCTCTCTAAAAGTCATAGACGCGATTAAAACGTGTCTTTAACTCTGGTCGTTGTTTAATAAATTGATATACCTAGTTCTTTCTAACGTGTCGTGCCCCTCGAGATTTAAGTAGGAGATTCACTATATCTTCTACACTAGCTAGACAGGGTGTAAAGCCTTGTAAATCTAGATCAAGTATATATCGAAGAATCGACTCCTCCTCTAGGTCTGTTAACTTATGACAATTGGCTTTAGAATCGGGGCGGTAGGTTTGGCCAGCCATTCTATTAGAGAGGCTTGTATATGGTACTTTGTAGATCTTTGCTACAGAGTGTTTGCTAAGCTTTTTAGATGTCTGAATAGCCTCGATTGCTAGAATGATTCTCGCTTCTTGGGTTTGAATTTCTATAGTGAATAGTTGAGAAAACGCGTGTTAAAGTTTTAAGGTGGTGTGGTGGGGAAAAGTGATCCACTCGGTGATATGATCCACTCGGTGGTAAACCACGTTAACTTATAACTTAATATACTAAAATAAGATATTCTTATATATAAAACTAGACTAACTAACTATAGTTTATAAAGTAAAATCTAAAACTAAGATAAAACTTATAAAAATCTACTTAATAGCTACTTAGTATCTAGTATTAGTTTTTATACTAGAGAAAGATAGAGAATAGTATCTTTTTTATATCTACTACTTTTATACTATCTTTATTTAATATAAAGAAACTAGAAGTTAATTTAACTACTCTTCTAAATTAGCTTAGAGAATATATATATATCTCTAAAAGGTAGATATTACTATAAATAACCTCTCGTTTTAATTACTTAAGTAGAGTTTATATAATTATAAATATTTAAAGAAAGTAAGAAAAAAATAACTCTATTAAGTTTTAATTATACGAGATCACTTAAGCTTAATACTACTTTTAATTCTCTAAGACTGTTTTATAGTGTGTTACTCCTCTTACCTGCTATCTCTTTAAATGCTTCTATTCCTCTAGTACTCCACCTTATGCTCTACTATATATGCTCACGGTGAAATCCAATGCCGCTCTTAACCCAGCGTAAAGCGGCATCAACCACACGTCGACCCTACGACGCGTCTCCCAACATCGCTCTTTCCCAAAAGCCCCAAACAACCCAAGAGATGGCACCAACACCCCCTCAACCTCATTCCTCCTTTCCCTCGGCACCTCCCCATTCCAACCTCCGCCTCGCCCGTCTGCGCAGACCTCGAAATGCAAATCCCTACGATGCTGCACATCAACAGCAGCGAATGCCCGTCACAACGCCTACCCCACCTACATACAACACTTCGCAGGCTACCCATACCCCGGTGATTGATGAAGAGGAGGATGATATTGACATCGATAACGTAGATTCTGATTTCGTGAGTGATATGGATAATGAGGTGGACATGCGGGAACAGAGAAGGGGAAATGCAAGGAGAAGGAGGGAGCGAAGGGAGAGTGAACAATTTGTTGATCAAGCGGAGGGGGAAGGAGGAGAGGGGGAACACTATTCGGAGGAGGGGCATGAAAGGGAGAATCATGGACAACATGAACATGAACATGAAGGGCAGGAGGAGGAAGGAGGGATTGAGGAGGGTGAGTAAGTTTTTTTTACATTATACCTTACTTTTTGATATTTTGCTCTTTCGCGGGGTTGTGGTTAAGTGATTTCACTTGTCGTGGCTGCCTCGTTCAGATGGAGGATGGTTGTTGCATAGTGGTGGCTTCTATTGCTGTTTATACAACAACCCCTCATACCCCTCCCGCTTCTTTAAAGAGTCCAAATCCCTCCTATCAAGTTCAAATCCAATCCAAACCCAAGAACCTCGATATACTATGGCAGCAGCAGCAGCAGCAGCAGCAGCAATCATCCGCTCCTCAATCCTAGGACCACCCACTAACCAAGACCACCCCTCAGTCCAAACCGAAACCGAACAACCCCCTTTTGACCCGTCAGCTCTCGGATTGAAAGAAATAGGTAACCTGGCAAGTTGGACGGTCAGCAGCTGTAAACCGGGGTGCGGGGTTGAGGCATTAAGAAATGATGACACGACTTTATTTTGGCAGTTTGTTACACCCCTCTCTTCCATATTACCCCTCATCAAGACCTCAAAACCCCCCAAAACCAACCTCACAAGACTAAGAATTGAAAGAAGAAAGAGAATGAATGGATGAAGGCTGACGAAGGAGTCCAATAGATCAGATGGACCCCAGCCTCACCACTTAAACATCCACTTCTCCCGTCTAGTCTCCATCGCCTCCATCAGGATATTCCTTGATTTCAAAGATGACGAATCCTACACCCCCACAAAGATCACCCTCCTCGCTGGAACAGCCTATCACGACCTCCTCCCCTTCTCATCCCTGGAATTCGAGAAACCACGAGGCTGGATAGATGTACCCCTCGAACATGTGGGAGGGGGACGGGACGGGAAGACGTTGAGGGCCTTCTTGGTGCAGGTCAAGATTGTGGAGAATCATCAGAATGGGAAGGATACTCATGTTAGGGGATTGAAGGTTTTTGCGAGGGATGAGCGGGGTATGGGTGGTATGGAGAAGATGGGTGAAGAGGAATTGGTTAGTAAAAGGCGGAGAGGCGAAAGGGAAAGGGAACGAGAAGACGA
This sequence comes from Hymenoscyphus scutula, assembly GCA_001399465.1. Lineage (NCBI taxonomy): Eukaryota > Fungi > Ascomycota > Leotiomycetes > Helotiales > Helotiaceae > Hymenoscyphus > Hymenoscyphus scutula. The sequence goes on from LKTO01000208.1 coordinate 75,286, forward strand.
AGAGGTTAGGAGGTTGATGAGGACGCCTGGACGGCCAGGGAGTCCGCCAAGGGGCGAGAGGAGGTGGCTTGTTGAGCCGGATTGGATGGGGGAGCCGGAGTTGAGGTGATGAGGCGGTGTGGTGTGCAGCAGTGTTTTATGATACCCTGAAGTTGGAAGGAGACTGGAATTGGAAATGGAGAAACATGTCTCTTCCAGATGCTAGTGTCAATGGTGTCGACACATTAATTCATCCTCTATATTCCATTTAATTGCAAAATCGGTCATATTTTGGGTTGAGATATGCACTTTTATCCTTGCCTTCCTTTCCATTCTTCTTCGGTCTCTTTTATAAGACGGCGAAAATATAGGGCTTTTTAAATTGGTTGTGTAGGCTGCATTAATTGTAGGTAAGAGCTGAGTTGACTTGGGCGTTAGAAGGTACGTGGAGTAGCCTTCTATATTTGTCCCTTGGGAAATCTAAAAGTCGTCGGGCTGGGTGTAGGTTCGGTTTTATACGGTTATGTTGGTGGCGACGGGGGTTACTAGAGTGCTTAGCCCTTCTCAAGTGGCTCACATGGAATGTGAGAGTTTTGTGCTGTTTGCCTTCTAACCTTTGCTCTAGGGGAGGTTGAAGTGAGAATAGAACATTCCTCAATTAAATTTCCCCGTTTTAAGCAGACGAGATCATTTCATTTTCACAGGTGTTTATTATCAAACAGCCACTTCCTACAATCAAGCTCAAGGAGACTGGGAGCAGACACATCGAGGAAGTGAATGGAAAACACGATCCCTTCTTTCCTATCCCCCTTGACAATCATTATACTTGATCACTTCAACCTTTATTTCATCACAGTTCTATGTTGTATTTTGCCATTCGTTATTCCGAAGACTCTCTCTGAAATACAGCCAAGCGATTCAAAAGAGAAGTTTTCCCCTAATAATACCTCAGGAACTTCAGACGAAACAAACCGTGAGCGCAAAGCTAGCCGTTGCAAACGTCTCGCGGAGATACATTGATTCATTTTGCTTGAGGAAAAGCCATGCCTACCAGAATTGCAGGTTCCTCAATATTGTGATGAGCATAACTCATGATTCCAATCGCCCCTGGCTCCATCATCATTGTAAATGGGAACTTCATATCATAACGAAGCCACCTCTTTGTGAAGGCTCGTAGAATGTGACCGTGGGCAACCTATCAAAAGGAGTGTTATTAGCTTGGGCAAATGTAGTGACACCCAAGGCACTTACAATTAGCACATCAGAAGCCTGTCCACTTTTTCCATCTAAGTGAGGAGTTTGCAGTTTGTAAATTTCCCCTATGAGTCTGTCAAGACGCTCTTGCACTGCTTCGGCTGATCTGATTCAAATGGAGCCGTATTAAAAAAATTTCCTCGTTTTGAAAAGAGCTTGAACTTACTCTCCACCTTCGCAACCCTGAGTCCAAATATCCCATTTTGGCAATCCCATCTTGGCTCTGTTCTCGTTGACCTGGTGAGGTGTCAAGCCCTCATACTTTCCATAATCCCACTCGGTGATATCTTCCGTGACCGTGATTTTTCCTTCCTTTTCCAAACGCCCTTTCTCGGCTGGACCAAGCAGCATTTCCAGAGTGAGAAGCGCACGCTTGCGGGGCGAGGTGAAGATGTGCACCAATTTCGAAGGATCAATGAGTTTCTTGTCGCCTACTAAAGCCTGCCCGGTACCTTGAACTTGAGAAATGCCGTTTGCGGTCAGGGGAATCTCGGCATTGCCAGTGCAACGGCCATTGATGGTCCATTCCGTCTCTCCTACGCGATGAGATAGATTAGAAAAAACTCAGAAAGGAGTTGAAAACCCCCGGGGAAAATACGTGCCATGCCGAGCAATGAAGACCCGTGGTGTTGTTGCATTTGCGTCAGACATGGTCAAATGTTGAAACCTCCCAGATGTAGGTAGTGTGCCGACTGAGGGGGAGAGGGCACAGGTGCACTGCAGGTGGGGTGGGTAGTCACGTGGTCGGTGTGAGGTTGCCGCAGCTGCGCCACATTATTTTCACGTTAAAGCCACATCTAAAAGGGATTGTTAAGCCCTCACTAGCCCTCTCATATACTGTAGTATAGTAGATAGAAAATGGTTCGTAAAAGAGCTTAAGAAAGAAAGGAAGTGATTTAATTAGATTCGAATTAAGTTTAGAATCTATCTACTAGTATTAATTCTAAACTAATAGCTATAAGAGAAATAATATATCGCGTACTAAGAGATTATATATAGTTAGTACTATATCACGTATAATCATCTACTACTATAAGAATACAGATTTTACCGAATACTAAGTCTAAAGAGAGTACTTATCTAATAAGAAGTTAGCTCTCTATATAATAAATCTAATCTACTAGCTCTCTAGTAGTTATTCTTACCTATATGTAACGATTCTCAAACTAACTAACTAAGGTACTGAGTATCGCTGGGGTTTGTTCTTTGCAAAGAGGTACAATCAAGGTCTGGGTGTTTACTCGGAGGTAAACTCGTCACGAAACTACAAAGCTGTCAAGGTAGTGATAACAATGTAATATGAAGTTGAGCACGAAGCTCCTATCTAATAGCAGACGTGCTAGTCTTATATAGAATCTTCCTGCTCGTGGCCGCCATGGTCGACCGTTCGGCCATGGTCGATATAGTCGACACGTTAGCTATGTCGCATGTCACGTGATAGAGATATAATGAAATCCTTAGATCGCTTAGCTAACCTAACTGATCCCTTGATACTATAAGAGTATATGATAGTGCTTAACCTGTCAGGGCGCTGCCTAGTCTTTACTTGTCACATGTGCCTGTGATTCGTGATACTATCCTCTTCTTAGCCTAGCGTGTCCCTACGCTTAAGTACAACCTAAGAAAATAACATTAGAAGGTCATTAGCCTTCCTTCTTTTAATATGAACACTACCTGTGCTATAGAACATAAACGTTAGATTAAACTTGCTAAACGTATTGACAGATCTAGAGAAGAGATGTCACTCTATACTTAATGTAAGCGTTCTAGCTATAAGTGTGTAGCACTGTCTATGACCCCTAAGGCTAATAAATGCTCTAAGTGTACTTGTCAAAAGAAATCGTGCGATGTTAAATCGTAGAACCGAATGCCCTTACTTTTAGACTGGTCTTCGATCGACTAGCAACGGTAAAGATTACGGGATAAAGAGGAGAAAGCCTAGCAGTCCTAACAGGAGGCTGCTGCCAAGGTTCTCCGTTTACAGAGGTTACAACGCTAGCTTGACGAGAAAGAATAGCGCCTAATTCGTTCAGGACTGAATTCTATGGCCGAGTTAGAGGCGAGGGAGGCGGAGGAGGAGGATGAAAAGAATCAACGGAAGGAACAGGAGGAGAGAGAGAAGCAAGAGGCGGAGACCGCCTAGCTAGCTACCCTCCACACCTCTACTGCGTCCGACCTAATTCCCGACCTAGGTCTCGACCCTGGTTTCTTTGAAGCTTTTCCTACTAACCACGCGCTGTAGGTAGACTTAGGTTTTAAGAATAGAACTCCTTAAGTTCCGCCGAATACTAGCTGATATTCCCTTTTAGTTCCTAAGTGTTTTCTAAATGTAGATAATCTAACTATTTAATTAAATATTTAATCTTACCTCTAATAAGTCTATAGTTAAGAATCTTCTTAACCTTATACTTAGTATTTAGGTTAACTAGCTAGATCTCTATAAGTAGAGCTAGTAGTACTCCTAGTAGTACTAGTTTAAGAAGCGAGATATAGAATACTAGGAAGATGTTTATTATTTTTAGTAGAGCTAGTTTATAATTTAAGAGTTCTTTTACTTACTTGATTTTAAACAGTCTAATATATATATAGTCTAGTTTCCTGCTTAGTCTCTTTATATTAATGTTTTTCTACTATAAGTAGACTTTATCTCTCTCTTTTAGTATTAGCTTCTAACTACGTCGTTTATTATAGTAGTACATGTTATACTCTACTATAAACTATAGGTTCTCTATAAGTTCCTTATATAGGCCTTTAATCTTTAAGGCTAACACTTAAGCTAACTAGTTGTTACTCGTTGTTTTTATTAGTCTATTATATACTAGTAATTTATATCTAAAGTTAGTATAGAATAGTAATATAAGTATTATTTCTATAGTTAAGCTATTATATATAAACTAAGCTAAAGGTAATAGTTCTACCTAGTTGTTCTACTAGTAGTTTATATAGTAATAGAGGTATATTTTAACTACTTAATTTATATATTCGTTCCCTCTATTAGTCTAGAGATAGAAAGCTATTAAAAGCTTTCTTTTTATATCTAATCGCTCTATAAGAGCGGTCTAGAACTTCAAGGTAAAGAGCTTATCTCTATCTAAGAGTATCTCTATTAATATTCTATATCTTAAGATTACATCTCTTAAGTACACGAATACTAGATGTTTTACTATACTAGACTCTATATATAGTATTAGTATTATATATTTAATAAGTCTTTCTATAATAACTAGGATTAAGTCGTATTTAACTCTTATTATTAGGTCTCTAGATTTTAGTAGTTTAATAATAAAATCCTAAGAGACTAATTTCTAAGATGTCTATAGAATAGAAGTAGTACTTATCTGTCTATATAGTAGCTAGCGTAAAGCCTTATTCTAGATATAGGTATTATACTTCTTTATTACGTCCTTAATAATTACTAGTAGATAATCTATAAAGTAGTATTATTTAATCTACTAAGTAGTTCTTCTTATTCCTTAATATCTATAAGTAAGTACTAAATAGTACTTACTAATAAACTGCTTTATATATTCTTTTAGAACCTATAATTTCCTATTATAATACTAGTTCTTCTCTTTATATATATTCTAGATCACGTCTAGCTATAGATCTACTATTTAAGTAGCTATAATTTAATGAATTATTAGAGCTAAGTCTCTATTAGATAGTTTCTTTAATATTACTAGCCTTATATATTCCCTAGCTTCTTTATAGCCTAGTTTACGACTAAGAGCGTCTGCTCTTAGGTTTGTTGTTCCTATAACGTGTTAGATAGTAATGTTGTAGTACGATAGAGTTTCTGACTATCTAGTAAGGCGTTCGCTTATAAGCTCCTTAGTAGTAGTGAAGGTTCGAAGATTAGCGTGATCAGTGAGAACTGTCACCTGATGCTTTGTTCCTTAGAGGTAGATTTTCTAATGTTCTAAAGTAAAGACTATAGCGAGTAGTTCCTTCTCGAATATAGTGTAGTTCTACTATACTAGGTCTAGCGTTCTAGAGTAGTAGGCTACAGGTATTAATTTTCCGTTTTCGTCTAGTTATAGGTATATAGTATCTATTACTATACCTGATAAGTCTATTTCTATAGTACTTAGTTTCTCTAGATTATAGCTATATAG